>DWPV01002367.1:0-17435 GCA_018251915.1 Urbanus proteus proteus
GCAACGCATCTGTGGTCAACCTCAAGTAGGACCTTGATCTTATCTGGGGTTGATTACAGATGTCCATGGGCGGCAGTTGTCACTTACCATCAGGTGAACTGCCTGTTCGTTTGCTACTTCGATCATATAAAAAAAACTTCTTACTCAACTTATGCATGCTTTTGCAATACCTTCAAAAATTCCTCTGTAACATGATTCACGTATACATTCAACACATCCACACTTACGTAGCGAGTCACAGTCTGAATTTTAAAATTGCGTACGTTAACTTGGCAAGCGAAAAGCATAGTACGAATACGTGCCTTCAATATTACCAGTTCCCATTCTTATCCCTTTATTTCCTTCATTTTGTTGAACGCGAATTTCTCTGGATGTAATACTAAAACCATTTTTTCTTTAATCTGTCGCTTCATCGTTTCTAACATCAGCTGTTTTTCTTTGTTCATTTGGCATTTTCTCTGCCTTTGTTATATTTTCTATTCTTAGATGATTTCGTCGTAGAACACTTCGGCTTGAATAAAAAGTTCGTTCAATTTTAATAAAGACGCAAACTCTAGCGTACTTTATATTAAACACACGGAGGCATAATCGTTCTAATCTGGTGCCACGTAGCTTATTGCCCCTAATTGAGATTCACCAAAATTGACCCCAGGGGCAGCCAGTGTTAAGCATTATTAGATTATCATCTCCCTTAATGCTTGTTTATAAGATAGCAGACGTCTTTTGAAATTACTTCCATGCGTTCATATAAATTTTCAAAAGAAAATCTAACTTCACTAAAAATGCTATCGCCGTAAAATGATGAATATACTTTTTAAAAACTTTTCATCTTTCAGACACATTCAATTCTAAAGTTTGTTTTAGTTATGAAATCTTAAATAGTTTTAAACTACTTGTGACTGCATATAACCATGAAGTGCGATCATTAAATAAAACTTTTTAACTACATCCGTCCCGTCTGAAGTAGGCTCGGGAACACATTCCGCTTCGCAGAACTAATAACGGCTAGATAACTTCATCGGATCGTACCAGCTCAAGTTTATGTCACAATACGGATTCTTCGATCCGCAACTATCAATTGTACTTGACCGATTTTTTCTTAGTATTGTCGCAGCGCCGCATCGGCTTAAGTGGTTAGAGGGTGAGAACAGGAGGTTGCAGAGGGTGTTCCTCCCGATACCTCCCTCAATCTTCCTGTTAAGTGTCAGGTCCCTGGTGTGACATCGGCGATCTTTGTCGATTCTGCAACTTGCAATTCACACCCTCAATTCCAAGTTTTAACAAGATTAGTGTTACGATTGTCAGCGAGATTTATTTTCTGTGGCCTTAGTTTAGGCTACGTGTTTCCGGCTTCCGTCAATTTTAGTGACAACATTTCGAAAACACTATAGAATTTTGGTAGAATTCAAATAAGAGTTTTTATCAATTCACGTAGTCTAACATCAGGATAGTCTAGTAACTCTAATAAGTTAAGAGCCACACCAGTATGTCTTTCTAGTTAGGTGTACCACAAATACTTTCTAGCGAATTCGTATTAGTGAACTAGTGCCTAAGACGAAATAGGCACTCTGCCGCCAACATGTGTACTTACTCGCAGTACATAACGTATTCAGTTCGACACTCCCAAGTTTATTGCAAGAAAGTTTACCAATTTAGCTGTAAGTTTCGGAAAACATTTTCTCCAATTTAGATGTGCAATCCACTAAGGCAAAATAAGGACTTTGACGGTTTTTAACATGTTTTGTCGTCGTCTTTAAGTCCGTTTATAAATAACTTACCTTGAAACTTGAAACTTGCAACTTCGTAGGCGCAGACTATAAGAAGCATTGTAAAAAAACCACATAACACGCGTGCGAAACCGGGGCTTGTCGCTAGTTATACACATACACACCTTTCTCTTGAATCACTCTATCTATCGACGAGAAACGCATTAATATCCGTTACGTAGCTTGAAAGATAAGCGTACAAATAATAGTAACTTTGTTTTTATTATGTAAAAAAATACATCTCTTGTGTGTTTTTACAGCATAACTCTTCTACTGATAACAAATATTCTATTAACAAAACTTCCTTTTCTGTTAGCGTTGTCTAACCAAAATGTTCGACTCTTCTAGCACCGTGTGCGCTTTAGTTTCTGTAAATCTAGTTCGACACTGGAAGTGTATTACGGGAAAGTTTCCTAATTTAACTGTAAGTTTTGACAAATATTTGCACGGGTTCAGAATTGCAATTGGAGACACTTGTGTGTGTTGCTGACTATTGCAAGATGTCGGTTGGCATTTCAATTCTTAAATGGATTTGTTTTGTTTATGCTTCAAAACACTGTTATTACTTGTTTTGTTATTAAATTACGAGCAGTTTCTTTAACCATGAACTTTTTTTTAGATTACAATTTATTTTTTAATTATATTGAGCCAACTTCGAATTATAATAATTTGATATTACCAGAGCGTCGTGAATTCGTTTCAGCTTCTATAGCTGTTCTTCACTTATCTTTTAATTACAAATAATTAATTAAAATTACAATGAAACTATTCATAAAACTGATTCGGTAAACTCTAGATTGTTAAATTTTATCAAGAAATTGTGTCGGTATGTTTCACTCAAAACGCAAGTGTATCAGTCAGCATTTCACCCACAGTATCGATAGTTATTTTATCATATACATATGCATGTGTAGCATATGCCAATGAGAATATAGCATTCGTACAATTGAGATCCCTTTGGCTTGCACCAGTTGGTGCATAATTCACTCCATTGTTGCAGAGCGAATTCGAGTAGACGTTGTGAATTTAGTTCCGACATTTCCAAATTTATTACAACAAAGTTTACCAATTTAAGTGGCATTTACGGTAAATATTTGCTCTAGATTCTGAGCAACGATTCGAGACACTTGCATTTTGCGAGAATGTGACCAATCTAGAGAATGCGAAAATGTTTTAAGGTCTTTAGGAATTTTCTTCTCAAAATGCCAAGAAGATTCAGTGTCATTGTTTAAATCTCTTTCAATGACAGCTAAGCAAAAACTAAACTTGTCTTAAAAGAGAAGGTATAAAATTTTAATGTAGTATAGATTTTAAGAATGAGAGCTGATTAAAATCAAATATATTAAGTCGTTATGAATTTTGTTGCTACAAAGTTCTTAATCTAGCCACTAGTTTTAGTAAATATTTGCCTTAATTCTGATGTTTAACTGGACCGTGCGATATTTATCAAAAGCTATGTTTAGAAAATTAGTTTTCAAAATAAACTTGACTATAAAGGTACTGAGGGCTAAACTTTAAGTACTTATGGATTAGCAATACAATTTAAAGCTGTAATAGAATACGGCTTCTTTCACTGCTATCTGATTACCATAAAATATTTGGAGTTACTTCCCACAATTCCTAATTCATAAACCACAGTTACGTATTTGATTGCCGGACAAAGCCTTAATCGAAATAAGTAGCTCTACCCAAATAGCAATCTAGTCATTTACTAATACTAAATCGTCACGCCTAGAAACACTTAGTAATTCGGTCAGCCTTGACTTGTAGGTAGACTATCGAAAGTTGGAGGCAGCGGCTTGCGATTGCGGCCCGCGATTGCGGCTTAATGTTGTAACACATTTTATCTATTGTTTTGCTAAGTTCAGAATTTTCTAGAATCGTAATCTGGGATGCAATAAATTCTATTGTCTAATAATCTGCTTCCTTCAATATGCAGTAATATGTTGAATTTATCTTTATTATGATGTCGATTCCGAATATATTTGCTCTGTTCTCGTCAATGTTGCATCTGGCTATCAAGGGATTAAATCCAAGAGGTGTTGGCGCCTCCATTTTCCTTAAGATGACTTATTTACTTAAGTAAAAAATACCCACAATCAATGGCCTTCAAAATGTCAATGTTAGCAGAAATAACATTTGAGACCGAGATTTAAAATACATGTATGGCCAATAATGAATTGATTCTTCGACCACCTAAAGAAAAGTAGAGGATATCTTTGAAGATGTTTCAAGTACGGAGCGCAAAACAAAGCTGTATAATAAACTCAACTCTAGTCTACCAGGAGCACAGAACTAGGCGCAGGTAGCTTCTACCTCACAAAGAGAAGTACATTCACTCACGTACGTCACTCACGAAGTACATCACCTCACAAAGGGGATAACATTCTAAGATGTTTCAAGTAAATCCTGTGTAAATCACAGGAACATAAACCCCGCAGCCGCAAAACGAAGCCGCATAGTAGACTCAACTACCAGGGGCACAGAACTAGGCGCGGCTTTGCCTCGCACGCGATCCACGCGTTAATCACAACTGTTGACGGCCTGTGATATGCCTAAGTAGAAACGGCTATGAACGTAGAAGGTACCGAAGTAATTTGTGAGATTTGTTCGCGTATATCACGATGCTTTCTATGAAATATGAATGTCCGCGCGCGAAGAGCTTGTATACAGGGTGTTCATGGTTTTACCTAGAATTTTTAATTGCCGAAGAATTTTTCATTTCCTGTGAATTCTGCCTACTGTAGGTTTGTAACTGTGTCATCTAAATAAGTTTCTTTTGTTAAAATTAGTCAGCACGACATGCAAATATTTTTGACGTCTATGTTTTGGTATCGTGCATGATAATAAATTCAGATAAATTGAATGTTATGCAATGGATACTTGACTTGCATTACAAGATCAAGATGTTGCCGACTGATTACTGAGATAAACCCATTTTTATTCACCCAGAATTTTATTCAGATGGAGTGAGATCATAATAATATAGCCTATTTCCTATTTTCCTTTTTAAGTCGTCCTATACAGGGTGTTTAAATACATGTTTTAGTAATCTAAATAGTTTTAAAGTGTTTCCTTACAGTCTTATGTTAATAATTTAGTAACTTCAAAATAATATTATTTCATCTTGGTTCGTACGTCGGATTATCACTTTTCATTATAGAACGTTTTTCCTCAATTTTCTCCAGCTACGTTAAGTGGTTCAAGCTTCCTTGTATTGTTCCTTTGTACCCGTATTCAAAAAACACACACATCTTAATACACGTTCCTTTTCATAAGTTTTTACGCAATGTAAGTGGTTTACAATAAAAATACATTGTATTGTAAATAATACCGATAAAAGCGTTCAAACATCGAGAGATTTATTTTACGTGGAAGGCGAGTCTAATAATAAATGAGATACTGTAAGCCGAATTTTGTTTCAGACAAAAATAGTTATATTTTCAGAGTTCAGTGGACGATTGCTTCATGAAAAGTATTTCTAGTCGATTTGATGGCTATCTATAAAATGTTTAGGCCGCACGCACACGGTCGACTAAACGGATATAAATTGCTCATTGACTGAAATTTGTTGTCTATGTATTTTCTGTATTGCAACCTTGAAGTTTTTGTCTCTTATAAGAGTATTAAGAATTGTAACATCGCTTTTTATTTTAGTCATAGCTCCAAGATGCGGGAAGATTATTTTGTATGACATTCACATACTAGGCCCATACATTCCATATAAGGAAACGCCTTCTCTAACGACTCTCATCTGCGTTCCTCTGCACGTATTGAGATGAAATATACATAATATACTTATTTGAAAAAATTACATTTTAATACGAATACAAGAATACATGTATGATTGTCATACGTGAAGGAAACACTTCGAAAAACGTACGACACGGCGATCCATTACGCAATAATATAATAGATTTATTGAAACACACACGTCGTCTACATATTTTCTATATTCTAAGTGTTGAACCTTGAGATTTTTTGTTTATCTCATACTAGAATGTTAGTTGGATTCTCTTACAACTTCCCACGTTATCTGTGACTGTTTGTTTAAGTAAGTGTTTGTACGGGTAGACATTTGCGGCTCCGGTTGCATTTATATTTATTTAAAAATAATACACTTCATTTTTATACGTCCAAATGTTTTGGTGTTATGTTTAGATTTTCAAATTTACACTTACGTAGAGATGTAACACAAAATTAAGTGTAATTGAAAGTATCTTTTAGCTACAACTAGGTACCATAAGAATTCTTAAACATGATTCCAAAAAGGGGATGTCTTAACGTAGAACTATAATTAAGAAATAATTTTGTTTTAATTTTGACTGTGTAAATCAATGAAAGAGTTGAGTGCATTGGATTATTCAACTCTTTACTCCCAATTCATTCCTAGCCATTAATATGGCAGTTTCAGGAAACTCCACTTTATAATTATGGAGTCGGTTACAGTTTATGAGCAGCACCAAACACCATCTCATGTTGATCCACCTGGACTGCATGCTCATTTAATTTTATTTAAAAAATACATTATTACATCACCAACATCTCAAACGTTATTAAGATGTAAAGCATTAATATCATATTAAGTCATATCATAAGATATTTACGAGTACATATCTACTCGTATACTCAGTAATATTGATGTACTAATTAATTATATTAATCTATTAATCTTAATAAGGGAGTCAATTACTCCTATGCTCTTATTGTATCCATCTCAGAGTAACAGATTAGGGAGCCCTTCAATCAAGGCTGTTTGCGCCAAGTTTGCGCCAACTCAATGATTGACCTACTTAACGAGTTTTGCTAAAGCTCACGTGACGTCATAGTAGCTTACTTGCATACCTTGTGAAGCAGCTTTGAACCTTTTTCATACACTATCGTTGGCAATGTCATATTATACATATATTAGTCTCTTTCATGAGAATAAAAATACATTATAAGCACAAAAATGTTTTAGAATTACGCGTAGAACTCTTAATTGTTTAGTACAAAAACCGGATGGTGTCCTTACCAGGCGGTTACAGAGCCCTTGAGGACCTTTACTTTCTTTATTAAAAATAAATGGAAGCTTTGAATGATGTCAATTGCCACCTGACCTTTAGCAGTTTTCACTTGAACGAAAACTTCGAGTTCCAACGTCAACGAGTAAGCGAAAAGCGATATATTACGATTGAATTCGATCACACTCAAATTGTGTGATCATTTGAGGGAGATCACAATTAAAAACGTTTTTTTTTTTGAAAATTTGATAATAACAATAAAATGCTTGCCAAATGTAGCCATTAGGTACAATTTTAGGACATCACCAAAGTCATATCAGTAACTAATCGTAGCAAATTGACAGTTCCATTGGCTAAAGAAGCGTTGCTTTTACCACAGCAATAGTATCTATAATTATTATCGTGTTGTTACTAAGGATTCAAGGTAATACTTATAACATTAGATAAACTACAATCCTTCTCTCCAAAGACATGACGTGGGATATTCCACGGAGTTGAGTCGTTTTAGGGGTTTGCATAAAGTTTATTGGATTCTTCCATTGAGATATTTTATCTCTTTTATGGTAACGACTTCCTTATTCAATTGGTAACAATTTCTTTGTGAACAGAAATTTTAATTGAGATAAATTCGGCAATTTTGGCCTCTTGATCGTTCTGTTTGATGATGAATTCCATTATTCATTATTATTGAGTAATTATGATTTTTCCAATAGACTCAAGATAAAAGCTTTATCCA
The DNA here is from genome assembly GCA_018251915.1 of Urbanus proteus proteus. Taxonomy (NCBI): domain Eukaryota; kingdom Metazoa; phylum Arthropoda; class Insecta; order Lepidoptera; family Hesperiidae; genus Urbanus; species Urbanus proteus. The sequence goes on from DWPV01002367.1 coordinate 7,506, forward strand.
TGTTGAACAAGTATTATATTTAGTGACCTAAACTGAAAGAACTATAAATAAATATACAAATACAAATAAATATATACAAAAATTCTAAATCTCTAACAAAAAGTACCACAATTCTGCCACGAACTACCACCATACATAAATAGACACAACATATAATTGTTAAGGTTAATGATAAGCACTAATATTGACCAAAAGTTTTCAAAAATGCCTCAAAAACACCCACCCATCTCCGCAGTATTAAGGTAAATGCAGAATTACGTAAAACCACAAGCGATTCAAGGAAGCAACAGCAATATAACGAACGGTAATCTCCCAGGAATGGCGCCGGTGACCTAATTACGCTTTGCATATTTTGAACACTCAAGTGAACGTTAAATCCCTCTTAATTTGGATTAAGACGTAAATTACTTTAATATGCAAATATAATTATATTCTATGCTAACACAAAAAATGATTACTTTAATTTAATTTGATGATGTTGGTTTTAAAAAAAATATAGAAGTTGGAGTAGTTTCTGAAGTTATTGTATTTATACATTAATATTATATTATGCTTATGGTCGCTTTACTTTTCTTTTAATATAATAGGTTCATTTTATGTGGAAATATTGTGTGTAATATTCATTTTTGTGAGTAAGAAACGTGTCATGTAATCAATTTAATCAAAATTACTATAATTAAAATATGAAAATAATCGAAAATAGAATATCCTGACTTAATAAAACTACTTTTGTTTTCCACTTACAACTCTTCCAAATAACCGAAGTGTTTCTATGTGTACAGCAAGTATAATTTCCGTCGGAAAGCTCGTGCGTTCTGAAGTAAGGGTTTACGCGTTTCCTTCGCTTGTGTATTTTGTGCTCGCTTTATGAGCCACTTCGCCCTTCCTCTCGGCTCCAACTTGTTCGTTCATTAATTGTCTTGAACGCCTTTCGTTAATTATTTTGTCAACAAAAGTCCCTCATTATTATGTTTCTTTCATTCCATTTACAACATTTTCAGTGGACTTGATCGTCTTGATTATAAATACTTTTTCACTTAAAACCTTGCTTGTTTCAAATTAAAAATAGTATCTGTATATTAAGTCCATCGATTTCTAGAACCTATTCTATTTGAACATATATCATACGATTATCACAGAAATTTTCATACTCGCAAAACATTCACTTTAATGGGGAAAAAAATTGAGCCATAACATATATTACAAAAGCACAACAAAATCTCTTACTACATCTGTAAATTTAACCTAATCTCTACAGTAAATTGTCGAACAAGCCATTTACATATTTACAGTCGAATTGTTACGTTACGATTATCAATTCAAAACAAAATTTGAAGGAGCTCATGAAAGCGTACGTTTTATTAAGCTCCTACGGCTTGTTAAATTATGCATGACAGTGCAGTGGCTCGTTGTAGGAGTTTATGTGGTCATAAACACCCGTAACTGCCTAACAGGTGAACCCCACCACCCTTACACCCTGATTACCGATGAGAACCTCAATAACGGCATTTATGTCGTTTGTTACAGTCATCAGTTCGATACATGTTTTATGGCATCTTTCACTAGTAAAATTTTATTAAGATTCATAATTGTGTAGGTACTGATAAATTGAAAACTAATGGGTATTATCACTCTAAATTGTTTTATTACTGCCTTTTTTATACCTACTAAAAGAACTACTAAATTCAATTTACATATATGGCATTAATACACTTGCATATATTATATAGTTAGGTACGCCTAAGGGAGCATTTACAAATTTATCAGAAACAATATTGTTTCATCTAATAGTACCGGTTGCTAATATTCTTTTGTGTTCGCTAATCTGATAAATAAAATCTACGCTTCCGTTACGGACTGAAACTGAAAGCTTGAATAACCCCGTTTTCTTGATCAACGTAAGGTTTCAAAGCAATTTCCTTTTCAATTCTTTCGCAAGCACCTTTCTTGCTTGTATTTTCTTTGTTATTTTCATTAAATTGATATATTTAGCCAACATAAAAAGTAATGTTGTAGTTATTTGGAAATATTTGTTATTATTGAGTTCTCCCCTCTGATTTCTTTTTACAGAATACACTGGTTTATACTGATACAGAAATATATACTGTTTTTCTGTAAATTTAGAAATGCATGAACTTTTTGAAACTTTAAAAGACTATTCAATTATGGAACATTATGGAAATCAAATGTCTTTATAATCTGCCGAAAATTTATTGGCAATTTTTTTGTAATGGAAAATTGAACAACTAAATTAATTTAAAACATTGAATGGCAGTACTCGGCGTTAATCTCCGAGGCCGGTCTCTTTTAAAGATTTACGACCCCCTTGTAATTGGACTGAAGTAATGTCTTTGTTATCCGTGAAATAAAACACTGTTAAATAAAGATTTAAGTGTCTATAACGACAGAGGGTGATAGAATTGGGGGTTGATTTGGTGCGTTTAGTTTCATTGATCTATCGATTCTGTATTTTTATGATGTTAATAGACCGATTCGTAATAGATTCAAATAAATTTAAAGTTAATTTAATAGCAAATACGTTTATGAAAGAAGCAAGAATGTATTATTTGAAATGTCACAGCGTTTCCTCACTCGTATGTCAAATGTTATTTTTATCTCGTGTATTCCTCTTACTTTTTAAAAAGTCGCGACATTTACTTTAGTGGAAATATTTTCTCTCTCTCGGTATTTTTAATGTTACGTAGGATTTTCTGATAGCTTTGTGGATGTCAGTGCTTTGCCGCCTGTTTAATTATGCAACGCCGAACAGTAAAGTGCAGTCGACGGGAAGTTTTATGGCGCCCGAAATATCTTGTTTATCATAATATCGATCGTAATAAACCAGGAAACTTAAGATTGTTTATGGATTAATGATCATGTATCTCCAAATGTGGAGCATGTTCGTTTTACTTTAGTGATTGAATCGCAAAACTAAACATATGATGGAGATTCCTTCAAATTTCGTTTATTTCCCTAGTTTCTTCTATTGATGAGACGTTAACGCTATACATGTTATTGTTTACAATTCAAATCTACATAGAGCACACCTACTTATCTTTTTTACCTACCGATATAATCAAAAGTAGGTACTTACGAGGATGATTTATTACTAGAAGATTATTTTATCATTCATTTAATTTTCGGTTATCATACATACCCCATGTTATTACATTACATAATGTTAAACTTCGTTGTTTTTTAACGTGACTTTATTTCTACAGCATTTTTGTATTTCATAGCTGGGCACGGGGCTTTCTTTACAACTGGAGTAGGACTTAAATGTCACTTTACTCGTATGCCGGGTAATGGTGGACCACTGGGCTAACTTATAATCATTGAAGTGTTTTTGCTCTAATCTATACTTTGTCTTCTATCCTTATATTCAAATCTTTTTATCTCTTGTTGCAGAGCTAGAGGGCGGTCGGGCGTGGTGCGGGCGGCGGCCGCGAGCCCGGCACCATGGCTACGGTGGAGGGGCGGCCGGCGCAGTATGGCGTCTCCCTTCGGCAGCTCCGCGAGCTCATGGAAACTCGCGGCGCCGAGGGGATGGCCAAGATCAACGCGCTCGGCGGGCCGCAGGAGTTGTGCAAGAAGTTATACACATCGCCCACAGATGGTATGTACATTTTATTTGCTTTACACGCGATGATAACACATTTGGTGAAGATAGGATTCTTTCAGCAGATGTCAGTATCAGATCAATAGCAGATTTCAATGTTATTGTCTCATTTGATCTGTTGATAGAATTATGTCAGCAGATGACAGGTTTCAGGCTATAAAATTGGATGTTGCCAATGGAGAAAACCTTAAAAATAACAGCTTACAAAAGGCTATAAAGACAAACAACACCAATGAGATAAAACAGCATTCAAATAAGCGAAGAAAAATATTTTTTCTCTTTTGTGATTTATCAAATAAGTTTCGAGTAGAATACGAAATTTTAAGAGACGATTGCTTTGGCTATTTTAGACGACTTATAACTAAATTCTAGGAATTTTCCTTAACCTATCAGAATTATTTATATTGCATATGAGCATCTGTTTTGTCTAAGGAAGCGCCATTATAGTAACTCATCTTCCTGTAACATAGGAAGAAAATATATTCAGAATACATTAGAGCCATTGACGAAAACAATGTAAATAAATATGCGATTTGCAGAATTTACTACATTGCAAATAAACCGTGAACATTAATTGCAACATTGTGCTTCTTGGAAACTGTATAAGGGCCGTAGCAGATTAACTACTTTTAACTTCGGCGATTGACCATTAATTTACTTTTCTGAAGGTAGATGCATCAATCAAACGAAACCTTTGCACTTGAAGATCGAACTTGATTAGATCTTAACTATTTTTGTCTGTTTGGTCCGACAACTGAACACATTAATGCATTCGCTAAAACGTGCATTTTCGATACTGCTAAAGGAAGGTTATGAGCGCTAAAATGGGAAGAAGCATCAACAGAATCGCCAAAACGCAAATCGCTGATGCTAAAAGCGGTTAGTCTGCTAGTGGTGCTGAACGTGTTTGCGACGGTAGGTGTCACTCGTCACTTTATGACTATGTTTTACTAGCTTGAAGCTATAAACTATTTCCACGTAAAATGCCATCCGATATTGGAAACATCGTGTTCTAGCACGTTAAAGGATAGTTATTCGTAAAAACATCACTTAGAAACAAACAAATGGCAACAAATGACGAACATAAAGTGTTTGCCAAGTTAGTAATAGTGCGGTTGAAATGAAACTTCCTTCTGTTTTAGACAATTTTAAATGATTTAAATACTTTCAAGTAAATTATAATGCACTTAAGATTGAATGTAACAAAGTCGACAAAAATCGTTAAACAAAAGAAAGTCCTTGCAACAAAAACCATTGAACATGTCTCACTTTTGCAGATGACTAATAAGAGTTAAACGTTGTTTTTCGTTATAAATTTTCACCTCGATTTAAAGTTGAACTCTCTCATATTTACCAAATAAATGGCCTTCGCGTGCCAAGACCTTGTTTCATATCTGACAAGAAAAGCTATAAAATTAACGTTCCCGTTGTTTTTGTAACCCTTAATGTTGTTGACTCCATTTTCAAGTACATGTACGAAAAACTAAACTATTACACAATTGTTATTGGACTAAATTATTACAATGCTAATGACTTCAGTCGAAAATGTTTGCGTGAAATGGCTTTTGATCTGAAACAATTTAGCCTAGGTTAATTCTAAAATATTAGTAGTAATATTTATTTTGCAACAGGAAACAGGTAGTTTCCTGCTTTCAAGTATAATTATTGTTCAGAAACATAATATGCTTAAATGCCTAAAAATAATTAAAATAAAGTTGTAAATGAAAGTTTCAAATTAAATATTGTATTTGTTTGATTGATGAATGAATGTATATTTGTAGTCTAAATTAACTATTTGCTATCGCAATAATGATCAACGAAAGAAAATTTGCTACAGTAATCCCTTAAGAATGTCGCTTTAACTTGTTCAAATTAATAGACGTAGGTTGTGAACTGACGGGGGTCACACCCGAGGGACGCTCGCTTGCCTCATTGGCCTTAAAGACGCCGAATATATTGTCCAAATCTACAACGTTTCTCCTAACAGACATATTTTTCACAATATTATTCCCCAAATAAAAATCTTCGGATTATACAGAAACCTTCCCGCGACCTCCGAAAAGATCAGTTTTTCATTTGATGTTATGGATTCATTTATCCTCTCTGTCTGCGCCTTTGTGTATCATTTTCTTGTATTTCTGTTAATCTATGGATAATATCCAATCTACAGTTAATATCTTTCCAAATAAATTCAAGTTGCATATCTAGCATACGGAGTAATTTAAGAAATCGAATCGATTTTGTCGGAGTTTATATGGATCATTACGAACTCAAAAAAGGCAATCCGTTTATGCAGCAAACCGTTCGTCAAAATGAGTCACGCTATTCCCCATAGAATTTTCACGTGTCTTTATGGGGCTACTCCGAAAATATTGAAGGTGACATCGGTCTGTCAGTTGATCAAAATCGCACCGTCGTAATGTCCTGATACTGATCTTTTATGAGTGCTTATTTATAACCCCACTAACTACTAACCAACAATCACGATATTGTTATAGATAGGGTTAGATGACATATGCATAAAAATATATAAACAAGTTTCCGTAGGAACTTCACTAGTAGGTACTTTAAATGGTACTGAAGATTAAATATATTTAATGGAATCTTGTTAAGCTATTTGCAAAAGATTAAAGCATGACAAACACAAAGTTCCGTACAAAGTTAAATCTTAAGAGCACCATCGTCTTGCCTATTTCTTGCCTAAGATAAGCCGTTCCAGCTGCAGTGTTTGAGGCGCTCCAATTTAGTATTCTAGCGTAACAAGCTATTCCTAGTCGACTTCAAGTATAAGTCCCACTTATTCTATTCCTTTTTATCCTTTCAGTTTCGCCTATTCGTTTGCTTCTAAGACATAAACGTAGACGATTTCTTATACGACAACTGTATTATATCATGATAATTGTGTATTCGTTGTCTTGACAAAAAGTTGCGTGCTCCCTAGAGGATAAAAGGGCGTTGTATCGTAGACACGAGCTTAATGCAAGTAATTCTGCTACATTTCTCAAAGGAAACCTCAATGCCATGTGATTTATGAAGCTAGGATTTCGTAACGTGGACGAAGATATCTTGAAAGAAGATTCAAACTTTAATATTGATGTAATATCGGTTGCGAATGATATTGAATCGGAATACGGAAGTGAGAAGACTGCCAAGACTAACATAATTGAAATGGAAAATTACATTTCAAGAATCGCGAAAGACAATTGTGGATCGGTAAAACGATGACTGGTTATTGTAATGACGGATGAATTTTCCAAACAGTATTTTGATGTGAAGAAATAGATGCTTCCATCTCACATATTAATTATGAAACTAATGGTAATCATATGTAGTTACGCATACACAACTATCAAACTACCAAAAACATCAAAACACTTGTATGCATGCACTGACTTTTGCACATGCTCTAGTTATGGCTTGAATAAAAATAAAGCAAGTGCTCTAGTGAAATTAGCCTTTGTGAAGTTTGCGGTGGTTTTAATGGGTCTTCTTTTCGGCGTGTCGCTCCGTGTTAATTGCTTCTCGGCTTAAAAATAGAGATCTTTATGGTAACGCGGTACGTGCGGTACAGTTTTAATGCTTTCGTAATTGTCGCGTTACTCACACACCGCTCATCAAAAAGTAATTAGCAACTCCTCGAATATACTGACTTAGATGTGTTCACTGTAACTTGTTGTAAACATTGCTTTGTACCGTTTGAGACGATCATTTTGAGAAATGTTGCAACGGATCACTTTTATTTGATTTAGCTGAAGTATTAAGAATTATATTTCATGTATCTAAATCAAATCTCGTATCGTATTGTATTACGAATGTAATTTAACATAAAAGGTATTACAAAACATGTTTTGGAATTTGGCCAAAAACAGAAACAAGATTTTGAATGGAATGATTTTCTCTCAAATCGTTTAATCATTTAACTTTTTTAAATGTCATTGTTTTAATACTTAGGATTGTAATTTTTTCTTAGAGTGAAATCAGACTCAAAAATGGGATGTATAGTAGATACTGAAAAATGTCCAACGAGATAGTTGTAGCGGTAAAGTTGAAACCAATAATTTATGAGAATAACAACAAGTCTGTGTATAAGTAGGCCCATAGCAAGTACCTAATTTACGGTGACATAAGTGAACGTAAATATGAATGACGATGTTCAGATGTAAAAGTAATACGCGAATTAATATAATTTATGACGGACATAATTCCGATGGGGACAAAAACGATCGTATGGGCTTAGGTATGGGATCTGGTAGAATTTTATGGTACTCGTAACACCTACGGGCGGGTAATGAGGTCGCGCCCTGCGCTTTACGACAGTGACGTCATGGCGGGCGACACTGACGAGTTGCATGGATATCGGTCATTGCTATGTGAATAGACCTATGGTTGTTGGGAGAAAAATAATGTGATATTTTGACAAACGGCCGTTAAAAAACTATAGGTTTTAAAAGAAATTTCGGTACTATTATAATAGTTAAAGGTGTTACATCGTCCGTAGATGATGATTCACATTTTAATAATACGATATTCAATAATGGAATTCAGTTTTTTTGGAAACTAATCTCCCGAAAATGAAAAATTATCATTAGATCAACCTGATCTAATCTACGTTGATAAATTTAATATAGATAGATGATCAAGTTATAGTATAGAAATCCTACCTAAAGACAATCACAGACCCATCGCGCCCGTGAGTACGTCAGTATGCCTTGTATACCCTTCAGACTATATTGGAAAAGCAATACACTGCTGTAAGATATAAAGTGTAGCCGCTATAGTCGAGCCACGAAAGGCTCTATCTTCTTCCGACCCTATTTCGTTTAATTCCTTCCTTCATGCGGGAACAATCTTAAGCGCTACTGTGTTCTTGTTTTAAAGGATATTAAGCCGTGTTGATGCATATTGAGTTAAGATCGTTTCTACATGTATAAAAAGTAAAATGTAAAAGCAAATCAAAGTAACATTAACTTGAACTTGTATCGAGGTCATGATCCGGTGTATTTTATTGGAAAACGATTCAAGGCGTTTAAGCCATTGATGTGTGAGGGCGGTATTGAATAAATAATTTGGGCGGTGCCGATGTAATTGTTGTGATAAATGTGTTTCAACTTTCTGTCATGGAAGTTTTTTAATTTGTTTTGGATGTTTTTGTTAATGGTGAAATAAAAGACGACAAATGTGAGAAAAAGCTACATGGAACAGCAAACTGCAAATGAATTGCTGTTTATAATAATTTAAGTTACATGTTTGATAATAAGAAGGGCACTTCATGCGTACATGGCATCACTGAAGCCATAGGATACCTGTTATCAACCCTTGATATGATTAAAATGTTGCCAGAAAGCGGGCTTATAGACATTGCTATGCCTATGGACTGAGTTAGAAGGGCTCAATAAGTATATTTGCTTTTTCACGCCTTGTAACCAAAAACTCAGCAGCGCTACTTCTTGCTAGTCCAATGCTAACAGTCCAGTGTTGCAATAAATACTTAAACGATTACACTGAGCGACGTCGTCCGAATCCTAATGCGAAATCGTCAACTAAACGACGATCGTACGAGCATCGATCGTGAGTAAAGTCGTGGTCGTAAATAATGAATGTTCTTCGTAATTCGGTTTCGTTGCCGAATAAAACAGCGCTCTCGGTTCGTTGAACCCGATCGATAGTCGGAAGGTTTGCTTCTGTGAACTTCGGGCTTACGACGTTACAAAGTTTTCGTATGAATCTAGCGAATTATAATCGGTTTTAAGTGCCTACATCCAAGGGCACGCTTGAAATGTCAGATCTGATGATAAGATTGCAGCTAAATACAAGTATCTGCTAGGAATTAGAAACTTAAAAGATTGCATTCTATGAATATTATAAAGTTACTGATAAAAATATGCCATCTATCGAGACTGATAGTACTAAGAACTTCTTATTCTAAAAATATTTTAAAAGTAGGTGTACGTGAACTACCACATCGTTACGTCATTCTCTTTGACGATATTGAAGTAAAATTGATTGTATGTTTTTAAGCAAAATAAATTATGCCATTATCGACGAAATATATAATATTGCTGACTTCTAAGATGATCTATTTATAAAAATTGTGCCATCTTGTTCTTCTACTTAATGTACTAATTCTTTCCTTAATGGAAATGTAGATGGCGCTGTTCATATTTGAAGTAAGCGAACAAAACAAAATCAACATATATTTTATACAAACACATAGTAATCGTTGTACACATTAATCAAAGCTTACATCCACCATCGATGCCTAACATAGGCTGTACCTAATAATTATGATAACATCTTAATTATGCCACCCC
>DWPV01002368.1:0-17430 GCA_018251915.1 Urbanus proteus proteus
AATCGAACCTGGGACCCATTGCATGTCAGACAGGTATGGTGACTCCGCCATATGGGTCGGCAACACTCCACAGATTGGGTGCGCTCAATGTGTTTAATAATAATTATGCAAATATCTATAATTATAGACATAATCACAATTTACAGGACATAGATTATATTCCTGTTGGTGTTTAAGTATTATGATTCAATTTTAAACAGTAAAGAAATGTATTTGTAAAAGTTATAAAATGTCAAATTTTTAACTTATTGCTCTGCACGTATGTTACATTATTTACTGCATACAATCACATTCTAAGTTTTAATTGTTTGTCATTAAATAGATATTAATTAATTAATAGATTATTGTGCATAATGGCATAGGGTGGGCTGAACTCGGCATAAGAAACGTCATCGGGCCCTTATGACCACATCTTCTGTTACAAATTAATTATGCACGGTTGTCCCTATATAGGTAATTCAATTTACTTAGCATTGGCATACATATTAGCTGATCAGGTTTGGCCTCAAGGCTACCATAGGAATGACATTCAAGAAGGCACTCAAGTAGGTCCCTTTTTACGCAAAGAGACCGTTTAGACCGAACCTAACTATGTCACTGATTTATTTACCAAGGGGTTGATACAAATATAGCTGGAAGGGTATGTTTTAACATCACAAATTTGTGTTTTATAGTAGCCCTGTTGTCAATTTATTAGTTGGTAAGCTCTATCTCAGTGAGATATAGCTTAAAGCTATGATGCTACGATATGTTTATTAAAATAGTCACTGATGGATTCAGCAGGGGTAAGGGGCCACACCAACACGCATTGGAGCAGCGTGGTGAAGTACGCTTCAAGCCTTTCTCAGTTGTGGGAGAAAACCTAAGCCCTACAGTGGGTCATAGAAAGGGCTCAAACTTCCTGCCAATCTAATTGTTTGTACCGTCTGTCTCCACTCTTCAAGGCCGTGGCCAAATTTCGAAATGGGGAGAAACTAAGCCTCCCCAAAATGTAAGACTTTAGACTCTTCGTCTAATCTTTGTCTATTCTGAAGACCAATAATTAAAACTACCTTTGGTGGATCAAGCCTTTTTTTGTTCTTTTTTTGGTGGATCAAGCCTACCCCAACCCTAGTCAGATCTGTCAGTGAACATAATAGTTGAAATGATTTTTATAGAAGTGTATGTCGAACTATCAGCGTATGACTCAGCTCCCATGCATTATTTCTATCTGAATAATTTAAAGGTAAATTGCCTACAGTCTTTAAGTCAGTTCCCATATAAATAGATGGCTCTGTTGCCTTCCAAGTCACCTTGGTTACAGTAACCTTTAGGTAGGCTGTATATAAAATTTATGCAAATTGTATTTAATGGTCAATTTCATTGCCATATTGATTTTGATAAGAAATGTATGGCTTGAATGAAAAATGAGGGCTGAAAGCGATACCACTTCACTATACCTATTTATTGACATGATTATTATTAAGTTGAATGAGTCGATATAAATCAAATTTAAAAATTGGCACAACAGGCCAGTTCTGAAAATTATACCTCTTAAATATTTATTCCAGGTTATTTATTATTGGTTCTTGAAGCCCACAGGGTACTTTCTTCTGATCTAATGTGTAATATCATTAAATGTATAGAACTGTTAAACAATATCTATCTCTCCTTTCTATGTACATAGTTATTGGAAAATTGTTAGTTAATGATTTATGAATATTTGGAATTTGATTCCTGTCTTGTATAAAAATTTGGAATACATGTGTGTGAGAGTATCTAATGGAATTATTTTCATTTTACATCTTAGCCGTTGTGTACCGCAGCGGCTGCATCAATGCTGTTGTAAAACTTGTAGTGCAGTGTTGCCAGCTTCCGGGAATTGCCTTCACATTTCGGAGAAAAAGTTCATTTAGGGGGAAAACATTTATTATGGCAATTTTTCTTTCTTTCTTTATGTCAAGACATTTTATTTGGGAGATTTTTAGTTTAAATTTAGGGGGTTTTCAAGTAGAGTGTAATTTTTCATATCTTAGTGTTGTCTTTTTAGTTGCACAATAGAATCTGCCTTGAAACTAAGCAATTTAAGGTACAGACCTTAGTTATAAATGTATATTATGTTGCTCTCGTACCTTTATACAATATAGCGACCCGTCCCGGCTTCACACGGGTGCAATGCTGATGGTAAATATGCTACAGAATAAACTGATGTTATTATAAATATAAACCTTCCTCTTCAATCACTATATCTTAAAAAAAACCGCATCAAAATCCGTTGCGTAGTTTTAAAGATATAAGCATACATAGCGATATAGGGACAGAGAAAGCGACTATGTTTTATACTATGTAGTGATTCCATCAAATACTTTCACTCATTTGACTTGAAATTGCTATGGAAACTTTATAGTTCAAATGTTTTTGTGCCTTGTTTTTAAGATGGTAGAAAATGTTTAAAATGTTACGGATGCTAGATGTTTCATTGTAAATATACATATAGATGTTTTACCATTTCGTACCATTAATTAGTTACCACTTAGAAAAGCATCACATATGCATCTAATCTTAAATTAGGTTAAGAAATGAAATGTAGTCAATGAAAATCTTAAATCTTAAGCAAGAAAAATATACAGATGACGTTATATGTGAAATCTTCATGGGCTTAAATTCATATCGGATTTATTATGAAGACGTCTCGTTGATAACAGTAAGCCTTTGGTTTTTAATATTTAAAATAATATGATTTAAAAATGTTTCAAATGTGCTGTTTCATCTGTATAAATACATTTGGAAGTGTCTGTCTGTGTTCATATTAAATATAGCCCCTGATACGAAATTCTTATGACGTTGACCGATGTAACAATTGAAGTTATTTCAAATGTACAGTTCTATGTTATAATGAGAGTTTTTAATTGATTTGTCTTATTTAAGGCATATAAAAAGGACATGTCAGCTATACCTATGTTATGATAATTGAATTAATCATACGGACTTTCACAATATGTAATATTTATGTATTGTACTATGCATATTGTATTCAGTATTAAGTAAATAATAAAACAATGTTTAATAAGCAATGGAACTGTTGAGTTATTTAAAAATGTAAAATAAGCTGGAGTAATATTGGTGATGAATTAAATTCTTAGAATTCTCTTAAAATCTTATGTTATAATTTGCTAATTGGACCATATACTTATAATAATAGCAATGCTTTTTTTTAATATGTTTACAAATTGGCAACATTATCATAGTCAAATTAGCTTGCAATTATAAAAATATGATTTTACCCTACTTACTGTCAATATTACTCCAACTTACCCTTAAGACCAAAATCTTTTTAATAAATGCTATTCAATTTCATTTAAATTTTCTAAATAGCTACTCTAATTGTAGTTGTTACCTATCTTTACAGTTTGTAATAAGAATTGTCAGAATTTTAATTAAGTGAAAATAGCTTATACTACTAACGTCCACAAAAGATTTTTTTGCAAAAAAAATAAAAGAAAAAATCTTTACATTATACCAACCTATACCTAATACCTTGTATAATAAATATTACAGAATAAGATAATTAAATCTTAAACGCGAATATACACCAAAGATCATGCAAGTTTGTACAGATTAAAAAAAAACTTAGCTCTGAAAATATTGGTCAAAATAAGTCTGCATCTTGTTCCTATATTATGCAAAGTTGTTGCACTTACAATTAATAATATATGTACGAAAAATGCTTTACCTGTTACTGTTACAGTCAGGCACACGTCGTTTTTAAATGAAGTAGCGTCCTAGGCGCAGAAAGGTTCGCAATTTGATACAAATAGTATATTAGTACTTTACTCAAATAAGCCTTTCTTACAAGATCTTTCAAATTCGACTTAGGGTGCAAATCGAATTCTTTCAATATTTTTAACCAAAAATAATCAGTGCGACTGCCAGCCTGCCATTTTTCTGCAAAATTGTACCAGTACCTATAGACATAGACTCAGAATAATAAATTTATCAAATAACAAGCAATTTTGTTTTATAAATTAATTATTCAGGAGTTTCTAAAACCCTGCCTAGTTTTTGGTCATTAAGATCAGGGCTACTACAGTAAGACTAAATTTGTGTTCGCGCGTATAAAAATAAGATTACATATTAACCACATCACTTTAAAGTAAAATGTGTTTCATGTTAATCCGATAAGAGGCGATATACATTCCAAATTTTGTATTATATACTTGGCTATTGTCATTTAGTCATTGGTAATTCACAATTAAGGTTTTTAATTAATTGTTGTAAATTAATTTAGACTGTAGTGAATTTTACTGTAATTATTGCTTTTGATCTCTAAATTAATTGAATTATATTGTATCTATAATTTACCCACATTAGTCTCACTTGTCTTGCAAGAACATATTGTCTAAACTCAGTGAAAGGACTTAATAAAACTGAAATTCAATTGAACTCGAGGTCATATCCAAGGTAAAGTTCACCCAGTGCTGGCTTAGAGGGAGGAGGCGACTCGGGCGCCAAGACATGTCTAAAAAAACGGAATATCTTCCACTTTATGGGGTTTTAAGGGCGCCATATGTGTAACTCCAGGTGCACAATTGTTTGACTTGGTCGGGGTGCCAAATGAGTGATTCGCCCGGGGTGCCTAGAAGGCTAAGGCCGGCCCTGAGTCCACCGCAACAATGGAATCTTTGGGGGGTAAATGAGAATGGTTTTCTGGTTGCTTGATCCAAGTCTAATATATATTAAACGATGTCCACAAATGATGAGGATATAATAATTGCTAATAGCCGTGGTTAAATGTGGGGGAATCACCATCACACTTATGTACTTTGCTGTAGTACATTCGCTATTTTGTCATTTGAAGGATGTGGAATACTTAAACAATGAAATGAATAAATTAAACTTAATTATATGATGTGTTTTATAATAATCCTCGGTTTAGCAACATCTTTGTGATAAAAATTTAGAGATGTAAACCTCTGTCAACATTAAATAATAATTTCTTCCCTGGGAATAATACATAAATGTATTACATATACATATAATTGGCAGCTCAATTACTGCATTTTTAATTACTTATCTAAAATGAATAAAATGATTGATTTTATTTATTGCTAAAATCTAAATTTATTAAACTAAATTACAGAGTGATTTCATCTTAGTTTAGACAATATATTTAAGTTATATTTTGTAAGATTTAAGTTTCGCTTTTGCAAAACATAGTATTGAAGTGTTTTTTGTTAATAAAATCCTAAATTGTTACTTGATTTTTTTATTTATTCCCAAAATTTAAAAAGTGATAATGACAGGAAAAAAGAAACAAGAAAATAGATTAATATTAATATTTTAATTAATTAAATGAACCATTAACAGTAGAGCGTAAATTAAAACACAATAGAATTTTAAAAATTGCACACAAAAGTAATGTAAAAGAAAGCATCTTAACATCACAATAATACGAAGAATCACCTCGTATGTCATATCTTGTAAATTTAAATACAAAATATTAGCAACTGGACTTATTCATAGCGCGTCACCGATCAATGAAAATAACAATTTGGTATCCGTATTTCGGTGGACGATCTAATATAACGGTTCGGTATTCGGTCGTAACTGTTTATTGTTCGGGAATCACAGGAATATCAAGGATTTAATATTTATTGCCGATATTTTGTATAGTTGCATGCATCCTGGTCAAGCCGAGACGAAATATCGGATAAAAATATTAATTTTGCGTATCGTGAGTACCCGCTACATATTATAATGTATCAATTCCGCGATAAAATAAGTCTTAAATCCTTAAAAAAATTAATTATTTGCAAACGCACCATTAGAACTAAAGCATAATAAATGTAAACAATTGAAAGAATGCTAAGCTTATCACGGGGAATCCATTTAAGATAACTTATCAGATACGAAATAAATGTTATTCTGAATTTACAATAGACAAGACATTAGCCAAAATGAAGGAAATACAAACATTCCGTAGCATTAATAAATGCTAATAATAATAAAAGGTGGTTGCATACAATTATTTTTAAAATGCTTCGTGTTCTTTTGCGTGGAATAGTCTGAAAAAATAACGAATTCCCGTGAAACAATTTTCTAATATTTGCCTATGTAATTATCGACGCGAATAATTATAAAATCACATACTATGATCGTTTATAGCACATTGTGACTTAGACCCTCACTTTACGCACGCCTATCCGCGTGCCGGCGGGGTTATGTCACGCGTACTATAAAATAAAATACGATACTAGTGACCTAAGCTGCCTATTATGCACGGCGTTTAGCACCCTCGCTTTTAGGTCACCCATATCGTAATGTACTATTGTACTTTTAAAATAAAACAAAACACATACATAGATAAATAATACACGTGTTTGATTAGAAAATAATTTTATCAGTTGCCAATATTTTGTCAAATATTTAGTGTGAGTTCAAAATTCACAATGCTTGAGATTACATCTGATTTGAAGCGATAAAGCAGTGATACTAGACCAAAACATACCATATCTCACGTCGCTTGTTATCATCGGAATTATGATAAAAATATTGAGCATGCTTACTTTAACAGACATTCTGTCACTGACACATTAAAAAACACATCCTGTATTTATACAAAATTTAAAAAACTTAAAATAACTACGGTATACTGCCCTTGTCATTTCTTTCCATTAAACGAATATTGAAGTATGCATATCAATGGGACTTCTAAAACATTACAAGTTACTTTACACTATTACAAAAATGATTGAGTAAAAGTATTTTAATCAAATTTTAAAATGCTTTACGGAATTATTTATTTACTATACGTCTCACAAACTTATAATAGGCTAGTTATACCTAATCGTCTTTCGTCATTTTCATGTCATATTTTGACGGTACCACTGTCACACCTTTTTCATGTAATATTTGTTTGTTCTTTAAAGAAAAAAGAAAAACGCTTTATTATGGTCACATAAGGATCCCGTGTACAGTCCACTCAAATATAAATTAATTAAGATCTAAACGGGAATCGAACCTGTAAACTGCGGTTTAGTAAGCTATATTAATCACTTTTTCATACGGTTCGCCAGTGTACAAAAGTCATTCCTGCTTAGTTTCCTGATACTTAAAAAGAACAACATTATTACCGACTAAAATGTTTACTACTAAAGCCTAGCTTATGTATTAAAAATTGTAACATTGGTAAATTGAATATGATACATGCATTATTAAGCAATAAAAATAATAATTTCAATATAATTATAGTACAATTCTTTAGATTAATATTATAAAAGTTATATTGATTAATTACATAATTAATTGCAAATGATTGCGTGGCTATATAAAAAGCCGTAACTTAAAATATAGCTTTTTTATATATCTACAATCAAGAACACACAATTTGAACATAAATGAACACATTTTGTAAATTTTTCAAAGGATATTCATTACTGAGTCTAAGTAATTCCTATGCAAAGTTTAGGTAATAAGTTTATTAGATTTAAGAATGATTTTTTCTAAATAAATGTGTTTATAATTAATATACAACGGTCACTTTAAGATTTACTAAAACATGAGCAAGATATTTATTTAAATTTAAATTATAACTGTCTACTTCTAGCATAATATTTATGATTTATTTTTCTAAAGCGTTTTACAAAGGATTCTTTATAATATACTTGAAGGCACGTCAAATAAAATTTTACTGACAAAATCAGCTTTTAAGATATTTAAAATACAATCTAATTTAATGTTTTAATCAAATATATATTATATATATTTGTAATATATTAGTGATGATAATGATATATTATTAACGCTAATTATATTCATATACTTACAAATGTAGATTACTTTGTTTTTGCAAAAAAATACAATAATTTGTTCTGTAAATAATAATATATTTTCACATTTATTATATTATACACATTTCAAATTAAAAATAAACCAATTAAGACTAGAGCAACGTTGTACTCATATCATTCTTAGAATTCTTCGACTAGGCACATTAAAAATGTTAATGAGAGCCATTTTAAGGCATACGTGTTTAATCAAAGTCTTATGAGGAAGGTTTAAATTGTGATTATTATAAGAAAACATCCGTGCCTAATGGGTTTATGATGAAACTTTGATTTTAAAACGCATTAAAGGTATATTTTGAATAAATTAAGTCTTATCTGCAGAAAAACAAGTAACTGCATATGGAGTAAATGAAAAATGAATTATCAAACTACACTGCTTAAGCCGTTTCCAGTGAAAATGTTTTAATCCGAAATACCGAAAAAATACCTATATACATTCCAGATACATAACTAATCATATGATGAGACACAAAATATGCATAGATGTCATGTTTAACAATGTTAGACCACAAAAAGATTACTTTGTCATATGAAACATAAAATAAATATTAAGATTTATTTAAAAAAAAACATAAAATAAATTTCGGATCCCGTTAATGTATTTATTTGTATTTATGTATAATATGTACTTAAATCTATTGCACTATTAGCTTAGCGTTGTAATGCAGGTGAAGAAACTTTGGTCCTTGAAATATAATTATGCACTTGTGAAATTCAATAATGATTTACGAGTAGATTTATTATTTTGAGCCCAATATTATTATATGCATATACCCGATACACATGTAGCTACTAATACAAAACCAGTAAAAGACAAATAATATAAATAGAGACAAATTAAATTGAAGGTCTGTTTGTTGCAATTTGCAATGTCCTTTAAAGTAGTTTTTTAATTTCATATGTTTGAATCACGGAGTTTTTATTAATATCCCTTCAAGGATCCAAATTGAGTACTAAAATCGACCTGAAGGCTGAAGTGAAAATAAAAATATATATATACACGACGAATAGATAACCTCTCTTCCTTTGAGAAGTCGGTTAAAAAAGGTAGTTCATATTATAGTTGTGTGTACCGGGTATAAACGTAAAAACGAGAATTAATTAAAGATAAGATATTTGGCCATATTCATCGTAAATCTCATATAAAATTGAAGTTTTAATATGCCGTTAAATTGAACAAAATTGAGCAATACATTTTAATATACCAATTACAATACAATTGAAATCTCTATCTTGGACGGTACTTCAAAATGTGCATTTCTACAGCAGTTAATTAATTAATTAATTAATAATTACTATGTTTCAAGTTTAACCTTAATACTATATGGTTATGCGTTTGTTTAACTATCAAAGTGTGTGTGAAAGATCTTTCTATTTAACAGCACCATCTGTTGGATTTGAGTTATATCAAAGCTATTTTATGACGCGTTCTGTATTTGTGCCCTAATAACTTCAAAAAACCTACATTTGACGTACTTATATATTCCCGTTGACTTGCTTCTAATCAAAATACTAAATAAACTATCGCACCTTCAACATAATTCTATGTTGTGGTAGAAACACACATAAAGACAAACATCCAGACCCATAACTATAACTAAATTCTTAATTTACCTATCTAGGCATCGAACCTGGTGCTCTGCGCAGTAGACTAATGACCATTGTATCCGACAAGAAGTTATCTCGAAGGCACCTTACAATACTACTCAGAATCATACTGTGTTATAGGTCTGTAGTTAATTTTGTTATGTATAGCTCTAATAATCTTATATATTTTTAAGTGAACTTTAGTTTGTTTAGAGATAATTTATATTTTACGAATGTGTGTTTTAGGTACACTATTTAAGGTATTAATGACACAATTAGGATTAGATATTGAAATTTGTAATTATTACGTTAATTTTCAAACTTACTTCAAGTTATAGTTTGAATCTTATTTATATACAACTTTATTTTATGAATATGTGTATGTTATAGTTTTTCTGCGTTCCACTAAACGGCCTAAACGATCTTCGCCTAACGAATTCCCATTAAAGGATAAGAATTAAGTCTATAGTTATATATTCCATGTGGCTTTCAAAGCTACAAACCTACTTGACTTGGTGATGAATCTCAACTTATACATAGAAAAAATAAAAATACGATCTTATTGGATATTTAAAACAATCTTACTAATATGCTATTTGCCAAAGTAACCGATGACTTGTTTACATTCAGTCGGTTTGGTTGTAAACGACTTCGGTCATCGATCAATGTAAATGGCAATTTGGTAGCCATATTCGAACGTTGACCGTTTACGGTGACCAAACTAATGTAAAGCTTGTTACGGCCGTTGTTCGAGAAGGGTTGACACGTTCAAGAACCAACCAAATATAAACAAGACAACAAGGTTACCGAATTAGGTTAAATCGGGTGACATATTCGGACATTGTCCACATTTTATGGTCTGGCCAGCGAGCCCGTGCGAGTGGACGAGGAAAATTATTGACTGATGTCATTAGAAAGAAAATTATTCTGAAGATTGCTTCTATTGTGGTTTATTGTATATTATTATAATTATTATGTTGTAATCTGAAAAGATTTCGGATTAAATTATTATTTTAGGATGTGTGTATCATTACACGTACAACGATCTAATGTCCAAAAAACAATTAAAATTAAATAAATTAAAAATGACAATTAATAGAGAATAACGAAAATAGCACGGTACTAAAGTTAAAACAAAGATTTTTATTTCAGATTATGACAGTATTATGGTACTAATATTATTTCTGGTATTATTACTTTCTTTCAATACACAAAACAAGTACTTAACAAACGCAGAACAGTATCTAAATGTATCATTTAGTCCTGTCTGACCGCCATTATGTTGAGTTAAACCACCTTGTTCTTATTAAACACCCACTTAAACCATGTTATTTCTGTTCAAAATATCCAATAAGATCGTCTTAGCTTACAGCATACTTTCTTAGTGATAACTGTGTTGTGTTTTCAGTAAAACTATGCTGGTATTTCAGGCCTGGTGCCCACTCCGCCCGCCAGGTCGAATACTGCTTGAGCCACTTCTGCTGCTAATTTATCGGCATTCTGTAATAAAAATAACTTGATTAAATCTATGCCATTTACAGAGATATATGGAGTGGAGTATTTTACCAACTTCCCTCAGTTGTGGTGAGAGATCCTCGCCCAGCAGCGGGACATTCAAAAACTTACACATAACAAAAGACAAAACATAAAAAAGAAACCAATAAATTTTTTAATAAAATAAGTGCCTTTGTACAGTTACATTTCTTTATGTTCTATATTTTAAAATTTTAAATAAATAAATGGCTACCCATCTCTTATGTAAGAACAAATATTATACAAAATAAATAGTTATCTCTATAATGTCCGCCTCAGTATACCTGCACATCATCGACCCTAGACGGACGAATAAAATTCTGCTCGATTCTTTATCTCTTTGTATTGTAGGCCTTCAGAAAGAACAACTATAACGCGAAATGACTAGTTACCTCTTGCGTGTCCACCTCAAAGTACACCCGCACAACATTTTAAATCCTAGAAGGACGAACAAAATCTTGCTCGGTTCTTCGTCTCTCCAGTCTATAGGCCTTCAAAAAGAACAAATATATGAACTAAATAGATACCTCTGTCCCAGACGGTCGCACGAAGGACCGACCGCTTGTGTAGTGTGATACCAATTCATTTATCCTTGTCTGTAGGCCTTCAGAAAGAACAAATAAACTATAAACTAAGTAGTTACCTCTTGTGTGTCCGCCTCAGAGTACACCCGTATGACATCCTCGGTGCCAGACGGTCTCACGAAGGATCAACTGCTTGTGTAGTGTGATACCAATTTATTTATCCTTGTCTGCCGGCCTTCAGGAAGAACAAATACATGAACTAAGTAGTTACCTCTTGTGTGTCCGCCTCAGAGTACACCCGTATGACATCCTCGGTGCCAGACGGTCGCACGAAGGACCGACCGCTTGTGTAGTGTGATACCAATTCGTTTATCCTCGTTTGTAGACCTTCAGGAGCTGTGCATTGTCGCTCTGCGTCTGTGGTTGATATTGCGTTGCGGTCCTACAATAAAATTAAGTTTATTACACATCAGTTTTATTAAAAAGTACATAAAATTTCGTAGATTAAAAGCTTGATAGTTTCTGATCTGAGCTTGATCAATTCTGGAACCTTCCGAATAAGATGAAAATGACCATAACAATACCATATTAACTAAATATAGTTTAAGGTATGATCACCATTATGTCTTACTATGTATCTTACACATTTACACATTACTACATTTACACATTAAATTACATACATACCTTCCTCTTGAATCATTAATTCTATTTAAAAAAAAAAACGCATTAAAATACGTTGCTTAGTTTTTTACATCCAAGCATACATAGGGACAGACAGTGAAAAGCGACTTTGCTTAATACTATGTAGTGATATAGTAAATAACTGAAGTTAGAATTAAAACCACGATGATCGGTAAAATGTGACATAAAAGGCTGACATCATTGCCACAGCAAAATTTCCCAGTCGTTGCCTAGCATCTGACAGAAATCTGATATTATCTCACCCATAAAGGAAAGAGACAACAGGAGATGCTATGTAGGCGGATCGACACGATTGCCAGTATGATTATCATACTCAATAATAGTCCACGATCTGAAAGTACTGTTACTTTGAGATAAGGTTCAATTTAGATTGTCATGTCGGTTGCTACGTTTATGCGACTCAATCATTTTTCAAAAATGTTCTGTGCGTTAATGACACATTGTTAATAGTCCACGGAAAAATCTTACGTATTACCATGTGTTACATTGTACAGAAGGCATATAATTGGTTATATAGACATGGCTGTCATGATTACTAATAAAAATACAAGTTTCTTTGTGGTGAGAATACGATTACTGATTTCTATGTGTTGTTTTAAGCTACAGCGGTTTCCATACTAATCGGCTCATATGCCAATTCTATCATCTATCTCTTTTCTGTGGTTGGATTCGTCGAATTTTGAAATATGGTGACCGACAACTGAGAAAAAGTTATATTAAGACAATTACTAGTTAACAACCTCACAAAGGAGGAAATTCTATGTTCGTCCGTATTTCTTTCTTACCTGTACAGTAACTTTAAGCTGTCGACACGGCAGATCGTCATAGGCCTTCATCCAATGCGTAGCGTTCTGTCCACGAGCACATAGAACTGTCTCCACCAGGAACAGATCAGATATAGCGTCTCCCACCGTCTCGTTTGTCATGTCGATGAAGTTGAGCATCAGTTGGGCGGCTTTACGTTCTTCTGGCTCGCTGTGAAATAAGTTTTTTATATAAGCAAAATATATGATGATGAAATGTTGGAAAAATATGATGAAAAAAGATGTTTTTCATATCCTTGTCTTGTGTTTTGTCCATGGCACCCACGACACAGGGAATCCTAATGTGGTGCTATGAGTGTCAAGCGTTATTTATTTATTTCAGGCAACATGTATAGAGGCGAGTTTATGGTGACAAAAATAATTATTATATAAAGATTGAATCAACTTGGAAAGTGTTTTATATTAATTTAGCCTTTATACATCTGACAGAACACGGAAGACAATATTTATATGATTTTGAGTGGGTATAATTTTATGTTACCAACATCTATCTTCAATCTACCTCAGGTAAGATTGAGTTGTTACCTATGAGGACTGAGTTGGAACACCTCGCATAAGTATGTCTCAATTACCACAAACGTCAAACCAAAATACAGCAACACGTCATATTGCTGTCATTAGACAGAAATATTTTAGGTTACGTTTAGGCAAAATGAGCACAGGTCGCCCCCCGACCAGGGAGACTATTGACCTGAAGGAAACCGCGGGAGACCACTGGATTCAGAAGGCAGAGGACCGGCTGGGGTCACACCGTCTAGGGGAGGCCTATGTCCAGCAGTGGACCTCAAAAGGCTGATGGATGAATAGATGGAGACAGAAGTAGGTCTGGTGGTGATGCCTCCCGAGTTGAACCTCCTGAGTTAATTTGAAGAAATATTACTCTACTAGCTGATCCCCGCGGTTTCACCCGCGTTAAATAAGTAAAAAGGAATACTTATCTAAACATAGGTAACACCCCGCGCTCCCGCGAAGGGGCCCGCATACAGATTAGCTCAGCCAAACAGACAGACAAAAAAAAATTTAATTGTATTTTCGTTATAGATTGAGTATACTTTTATAGGTATTGAGTAAAAAAATGTTATATTGAAATCACAAACAGACACTTGAATTTTATTTATTTGTATAGATAACATCAACCTACTTACACTACACTTCATACCTACTTCTTCATATTTTTTGTATTATTATGATTATTTTGTTTATTAAAATATGCCAACTCACCCCTCCTCAGCAATCTTGCTTATACAAGCTTTAGCTTTCTGACTGTACACCACAGTGCCGTGGCCATTAGCTTCAAAATATATCCCGATATCGTAGGACAGTGCTGCGTGGTGGAGATGCTTCACTCCTGTCTTCACGCAGGATACTGGGACTTTCTGAAATTGTTTCACACAATTATTATTTACTGTGCATGTAACATGATGATAATAAAAAAATATGGTTACTATGTTACAATGGAAATTCTGTAGTAATTATGTTGTTATTTAATTGCGGTTTTGATACGATATATTCAACCGTATAGTAAAAAATAAACTGGACTGAGATATATACATATTATGTTAAATCATCAATAAAGGAAATAGGACGAAAGATTATGTAAATGTTTAAATTTAACAAAGTTATTATGTATTTATTTTAATTGTTTAAGTATCTGTGGCTTAGAACGATATAAGAAAAACATATAGTCATTGTCAATTCTGCAATCACCTCTATAATTTGCAAAAATCCTTAAATATCGTCCTGACTCAAATATTTGTCAAAAGTAAACCTATATATTTTATCTTTTTCAAAACAGATATCACACGACATACTCAATGCATCATAATTTTCTGCTACAAATATAAAAGACTATACTTTCAAAATCCACCTCAAGACGGAGTTTCATTGATAATTTCTTTTCTGACTTACAGCTTTAAAACTATCTATGTGTACTACCAGGAGTGCTACTCAAGAAAACAATATCAATTCAAATCCCAATTCCAATTTAATCTGTAAAAGCTGACGTCATTTCCTATTCATAAAATAAGTTGAAAATACGTTTGGATTGGTCATGGAGTACTCACAATCCGTTAAAGTGACCGGTACGATCAAATGTCTTAATAAACGTTTAAATAAAAGTTTATGTGATTTCGTTTAGTATATTTAGTTTACCTAATATCCACCTAATTTTGAGCTCAATCGGCGCTAGTGTCGACCCAATTAAATCCTAATCAGTCGAAATTGGTTTCGTGAGTAAGTAGTAGTAGTTTGTTGTATAGACTTAAAATACTTCAAAAATTTTACATATACTACTTACAAGATCCTGTGTGATATATCTAGTAGAGGCCCCATTAGCGTACGCTGTCTGTACCAATCCCATTGTGAGTGTTGTTGCGTTGCACGCCTTCAGCAGTTCTGTGATGTAGCTAGCGAGTAGTGTCGCTATACGATCGCCGTCTAGCAGGTTCATTTTGTTCCTGGGAAATTATAATTATATGTATAATAATAATAATGAGGAATATTTTATTTTTAATAATTTAGGAATTATCTTTCATGGATGGTAAAAGACGAATATATAAAAACATCCAGACTCGGAACAGAAATCGAACAAATTTCAATTTTATATGGTATATTTGCAAATTAATATTGTACCAATTGATATAATTCTTTCTTCTTATAAATAACTTAACTTTAATAATAACTTCTTATAAATAAGTTTAAATTTTCGCGATTTTTTATCATAGGGCTGCTATAATTACTACTATATACTTTATTAAAAAAAATTTTTCATTGCTATAACTCTCCGCAACTCCTCAAAAGATGGCGCCTGTAAATCGTATTGTCAATCACGCTATAGAAGTTTTCTTAACACCTTGCATAATACTAACTGAGACTGTCCGAGCACGGAACTCTCCAGACATAATTCTAATCAAATCTGCCTTAACTAAAATATAAAACATTATTTACTAATAAAATAAAACAACCGTTTACTTAATTAGCTTGTTATATATATAATCTATCATTACTCTGTAATTCTGTAAGTGTAATCCTTTCTAGCCATGTTATTTAAGCAACAAATTGTATTCTATTTTCATCTTTCATGTAATGTTGAAACCAACAGGGTTTCCTAATAAATAAAATATAATAAATGAAACATACTTATCATCCAAGTAGTAGTACACGATACGGTCACCATCACCGTCGAGGGAAGCTACTCGTTGGAAGGGCACATGCTCCACGCCCACTGGCGGCTGTTGGTTTACTTTTACGAAGTCTGCACCGCACTGGAAATATTATTTTTTATTAGTATTTCAACCATGTTATAGTTTTATTAGTTTTTCATGTTAAAAATAAAATTTGCTAGCAACTACAATTTTATTAAGGGTCCTGCCTTGTTTAAAATCGATCGGGGTTAAGGGACTTAGCTCTTCCGTCAAATGTAGGTATTTAAATTCATCCTCCCCCTAATCCCCACTAAGCCACTAATTTTTAAGACGAAAGACTTAAAAATTAGTGGTCCATCATCAAAATTAATCTTCCGCTGATCAAGTTCCCCCAAACCAAAATTTTCGATTCACCAGTCCTCCAGACAGCGTGCATGAAAGACAGTTCTGTGTTTATCACTATTAATCATATTTTTTAAAACTGTCCAAATGAAAACAATGTGGACAGTATACTCTTAAAATATTTGTAATAAATATTTGTAATAAAAATTAAAATCTATCAGATTTTAATTTTTTGACGACCCCCGTGGCGGAGCGGTTACCATACCGGTCTGACGCGCAGTGGGTCCCGGATTCGATTCCCGGCTATTCAGATATCTGAATGATGAGTTTAGATTGCTGTTATAGGTCTGGATGTTTGTGTATTCGTCTCTGTGTGTCCTTGGCACCCACGACACAGGAGATAATCCTACTGTGGTGCTATGTGTGTAGAAAGTGTCTTCAAAAAAAAAAATTAAATAGAAAATATATGAAACTCACATTCAAATTCAACTTCCCACCGTTACCGCCCAGATTATACAGATTAAGATCTAATTCGCCGTCCAGACTTTTCCTGATAATATTGAGCTTCTTCCCGCCGACGCCGTTAGCGCCGTCCACGTACAACGTTGTGGAGTAATCGCCAATCACTGGTAGTTTTTGACGTATGTTCTTGAACGCGCCGACTATTTTTTCGTAATATCCTGTAATATAAAATATTTGAGTATGAAAAGCGACGTATCTTATTAAGAAATAAATATTTTCTAAGCTTATATGTCTATTAAATAGACTAGTTTTTAACTTTAAGCATCGGACAATAAAATAGTGTGAGAGAAGAGGTTTATAACAAGAACTGGCTGCATAGAAACTCTGAGAACGATTTGGTCTTGTAAAAGGAATAGAATATCAATCGACTATAATTTTCGCATTATGTCTATTTAATTTTTATTAATTTGATTTGTTATCGAGT
>DWPV01002369.1:0-17425 GCA_018251915.1 Urbanus proteus proteus
ATCCTAATTATATTAAACGCAAATGACCGTTTATTTATTTGTTTGTAACGCCTTCACGTTTTAACTACTCAACCGATCGCTATGAAATTTTGCACACGCATAGTAAGGGTTCCAGAAAATCACATAGAGTACCTTTCATCCCGATAAAACATACTACGCCCGAGGGGTGGAAAAATATTTTTTATACCTACAACCTACCTACTTTTACACCTACAGCTTCTTAATAAAAATGAATTACATTCGCATTATTTCTGAAGCATACAAACCTAATAATAATAAATGCGAATGTACATTTATACATTTCGCGGGCAAAAACTAGTATAGAATAACTAAAAGATATACAAATAGGAATAGGTATTGTCACATTCACATAACCGGACTTACTCGACTTAATAAATAACTGATGAAGATTATTGACTATACTTGGTCAGTTTCACAAAGAATCCGCGAAGTTACCCATAACTTTCGTTAACTCATATTTGTAAAGAAAATTGGGAATAGTCCGCGATGCCTTGCTAGTTTCAGAGCCGCTTGATGTATGAGGTTACTTCTGCAGACCTTCCCTTTTTATTACATCGTATTATTTATTACCGTGAGTTGTGACCGCTATTTTTTGTAGGCACCATTGTTTGTTGAGTAGTTATTTCAGTGAGATATTGCTGTTACGCCTCTGTCACTTGTGGGACTTCGGTTATTATCAAAACTTAGTAAAATTTCCTGGATATGTGAGCATTTTTATTACAAAAGAAGTTTTCGTACAAACGAAGATTCGTTCTTCATAAAAATATCTTTTGTTACAAGTAGTTATGACTCTACTAAAAGGCGAAAAAGATATTTAAACATTTAGGTACTGTTAATAATAGGATTTGGCAAACACTACGCTGGTTTCGATCTACATATTGTAAAGATCCCTATTTATAAATCAAATCTATATCTACAAAACTATAATTCATTTTAAACCTACCCATGGAATTTCAACTTACTCCTCACAGGTTCCATTTGTGGCTGACCTCAGACAAAACTATATTCCTAGGATTCCTTAGGATTCCTTTCTTAGGGATTATTCATTTAGCGAAAAACGTAAAAATCTAAATTATTATACAAAGCCAAAGTATAAAATATGCATAATGACTATATTAACATTATTAATCCTTTGCGATAAAGCATACAGCCTCGCACGAGACGCAGCTGCGCTAGATTAATGCAAAAAGTTCAGACGCGCCATCCATCTTGTGATAAGCGCTGTTAATAACAAACTACGTGGCATTAGCTACAGCACGAGCGTGTGACATACACATTTGTTTCTCTACATGTTTTGGATGTATACTCATATGTTTTGGAGTTTAAACTTATCGTAACGAAGGATAAAACTTTCCGCTTGCACCTAATTGCAAATAATCCCTTACACTGCACAAATTTTTATTATGTTCATTTCTTATGTGAGTTCTAAGAGTGTGTTCTATATTGAACCTGGCGGTGTCGAAGGTCTAACCTAGGTACACCACTCTCTACTGTCTTAGATGTGTTAGTTAAGATTTATAATAAAGAAGTAGCAAATAATTTGAGTGTTAAACACTAGTTTGGAAACTACCAGAGGCATTGAAAGTCGGAACTCTTCTCTTAAGGTGGTGGTCTAACTCCTGATGGCGTTTCTTGCTGAGACCGCGAAGTCCTCTTTGCAGCGCCGAGGACAGCCACCGGGGGGTTTTAGTGCGGTAAAAAACCCACATAGCACGGCGTCGCTCCCGAGGCTACGAGTACCTTTTGAAGGTTTCCCCCTCGTCAAAAAAGAGTGTTAGTCTAAGAAATAATATTAAAATAGCTTTCGGTTGACAAAATGAATACATTTAATTCATACCGTCACACTCATGTGGTTAGTAGCGAAAAGTAACGAAAGTATTTACTTTGAACTACCCTACTAATGAACTAATCTCTTCTTATCTAGTAGGAGCAAAAACCCGTAAAGCGACTCTACTTTACAGTAGCGCCATCAAATTCTTTGAAAAAGACATGACAAGCGAGATTTTCAATATTTTTTGCTTACGTTTAAGAACATAATTGAATAAGTTTGTATGCTCGGATGATTAATTGGAAAAGTCCGCGCGAGCTATCAATCTTGCCGCGATAAAGCCCGTTATTAATGCTTCGCTTCGTTGCATAAGCTCTGCTCTCGTGGCAAATAACAGTGTATCTTTATACAACTCGTTTGTCCTGGATAAGATCCATAGCAAGGACAAACCGCTATAGTTTATGCTAAGAAAGATGAACTAAGTCTTTTTCAGATATTACCTTTCGTGTTTTAATAACACATTTAGCTCTATTGGATCTTGTTCCCTCTTCACACTATCAATAGTGTACTAGACCCTTCAGGTCAATGGGATATTTCAACAATATAGGAAGTAGTCTATAGACGGAATTTACTATTTAAACATTAATGGGCTTTATGAGTACCATCTAATAACTAAATTTAATTAAATATTTATTTTTACGTAACAAAACTTAAGGTGGCGCGTATTTACTTATTTATTGTTAGTTACATAATTCCTCTCTATTTAGTTGCGAACTTGCGACCCCAAAACCATCCAGAATTACGAAGACCCATACAAAATTTTGCGTGTATTTTTGTCGAGTCGAGTTGAAATAATGAAGCTTTAAACCAATTTATGCAATAGCACAGATCTAATAAAATTAATAAACAAAACGAAATACTTAATTTGGTATCGTACGTAGAATTATAAAAACGTGTTTTTTGAAATCACACACGGTAACGCCATTACTATTTTAATACTAATCTATAAGCACGCATAGACGTAATCAGTGTTCAAAAGTAGCATAGCTGTAAACACAGCCTTCCCGTGTAACCTTTATGAAATGTAAAGTCTGTAAGGAGGGTGTCAATTATGCGCGGCGGCGAACTCTAAGCCAGGGCGCGATTAAGACGCTTCTATATGCTTCTGATACCAATAAATTATGCTTCAACATTAACTTAAGGATACGTTTCAAAAAGGAATATCTCTTAAAAATACAGAATAAGATTCTAGACGTCTTTATGAGCAAAGAAAGATGCAAATCAAAGGAAATTAATCTTCCTGTACTTAAGTTGATTCCATTAATTGATGACCACATGTTTTTATTGCCGTAAAACCGGCTTTTTATCGAAAAAATAACAAAAAAAATAGAGATGCCTACAAACCTACATCCTACATACCAAAAAATCAATCTTTTCCCTTCAGATCGAAACGATTTATCCTTTAAACAGAAATGCGCCAATTTGGTATTTGTCTTAAACAACAGAATAAATTTCTCTTAAAATAAAGCTTCGCATAACTGTTAACTTTACTTTGAAAAGCATGATAAACTTATTGTTAACAAATGGTTTACGATCTTAACCCTTCGTTCGAAGAGTCAGGTAAACCTGCGATAAACCAGTAGGTACAATCATGTCATGAATGTGAATAAAACGCGTCTCTGGTTAAAGTACTCGTAAGTTCTGATCAATAGGAACGACATCCTTATTTTATGAAATCCAATTGTAACACAAACGCTTAGTGTTATCCGCTTATAACGCGTAGATTTGAACCGAGCTTTAGCCCCGCTACTCCGCTGAGCGAGCGTTCGGCGTCACGCCATCAATCACCCCCACTCCGCCCGCTGTAATTAAGTCCTTAATTATCCCCCACGTACCCGATGTTTATACACCGATACCGCTACCGGCTCTGCGAAATTAATAAATCGCTTATACTTGTACATGGGAGTAATGAGGCATGTTAACGGCGCTGAACAACTTGAGACGGAAATGACAGATGGTGGGCTAAGGATTTGCTGTAAAAGGCGCTTAGGACATAGCTTTCTTTACAAATTAACGTAAAAGGTTATTTACAAAATATAAAAAATTAAAATCAAAAATCTTTTATTCAAAGTAGATCCTTAAGCTTACTCTAAGCACATCGGGAACTGCAACTACATCATTTATTTTATATTCGCCATTTAGAGCAAAAGATCTCTTAAAACGTGACTTAAATATGGAAATTGTAATAATGAAAGTGATGTGACGGATCACGATAGACCAAAAATACGCAAAGGAATCACTAGTGTCTAGTTCCTAGAGTAGAGATACAGATACTGATCCTATCGCTTCTCTCTCAGACATTCGCGTACCTAACGAATGTACAGGGATATCCAGCACATCACTCAGTAGGTACCGTAAAATAACATATTACAACGCCACACACACGATTAAACTTCTAAATTAATTCGTACGCAATTCAATTTATGAAAACAGCATACAAAAAGCTATCGTGAACAGGTATTGTGCTTCAACCACAGTTGTCTGAGAGGCGTGAGAACAATACAGAACTTCAGAATCCGCATGTTTCGGGAATAAAGTTAAATGCGAACGGAATTGTAACACCAGAATAAATGAGAAAAGTTGAGCCAAACACTTGCACGTACACCGCCATCTAGGTGTCGGGAAAGCAAACATACTGATGAATCGTAATTACGACTTGGACGCCACGCGAACCGCTCGTTTGGGGTGACCAGATGTAAAAACTAATATGGAAATTTCCCTGCGAGCACCGGGACTAGAAATGGTTTTCGATTAAAACTAATCATCCCCTAGACGGCAATTTTATTTATTGGAAACAATCTAAATCAACTTATGAATGTGTTTATACCTACGGCGATTAATCGAGGATAATAACTACGCTAAGGAGAATTTACATACGTGATTAATGAATTTTATTATTCAATTAGAATACAATTAATAGACTTATGAAGTAACATCACTTTTCTTTCTTATATTGTGAAAGCACGAAATAATCAAACTACCCTCTTACTTTTAGCGACTACCAACTCCCATAGACATCCGCGTTTATCTTTAAACATACCTACCAGCAGTTTGCTACAGTTACTAAACGTGTTCAGAGCATGAAATATCGCTTGACATGGCCATCCTAGCAACATTCCACTAAACATGAATTGCGGGTAGACTCGAACAATACGCGACAAAACCAAACACAAGTGCAATTATAACTTCGTCACCGAACTCTTTACAAAAACTGCTATTTCACACGAACTCCCTCAACAAACGCTGTTATTTGTTGAACTTTTTAAATTACATACAAAATGTTACATTTATCGATAATAAACTAAGTAATCCGAACTTTATACCGAAGAATGTGTGTGTGAAGAATGTGAATCTTTTTCATAATCCTTTTATTATAATCCCAGTTCATTGAGGTCCTTTCCCGGAAATTCTGTATCATACTTGATATTAAACATTTGTCTCAATGTTTGTATCCATATTTTTTTAAGTTATGAATCCAGGTTACTGAGCATCTATTTGCTCTGAATCAATAACTATAAGTGTAATCAATAAGTGTAATCTAAAGAATATAACATAAAATGTCCATAAAAGTTGTTTGTCCAAGTCACTTGTAAAGCAAAGCTAAATTTGTGCGGCAAACGACATCGCTCGCAAATCTCACTTCGTCGCCGATCCCCGAGCTTCAATAAAAATCTCATAAACCGTAGAGATCTCATCTCTCCGGTGACCAAATAACGCAATTTCAAGTGCAATATTGCAGCTCTTGTCTGAAATTCTACATTTCCCGACCACGGGGCAGGGCGGCGTTGCAGAAAAGGGAATCTTAATAAATTGTTGGAAAACACTCGATGATTCTTTTGAGCGTGAACTAGATATTTTCTCTAACTCTCTTTCGTTTTAACTTATTTCTCAGAGTTCTAACATTAAGAAATTCTTAGTGGGTTAGACAAGTGCATGCAAGTTTTAATGATAAGAGTTTTAGAGTGATAATAATACCTAGTCTTTATTGCGTGATAGCTAATAAACTGAATCGCGATGTCTTGAATGTTACGCGTCTCGTAATGCACTGAATTGAATGTTACTTCAGTGCATAGAATGTTTGTGTGATTCTCATAAATGCGCGGTCAGCGATGTGGGGTCAAAGACCGTACACCTTTTTTATAATAATTATCAGTTCCATCACATAAATAACCATGTAAGTTCTTACATATGCAAATTCACTAGTAATATGCCGTGATCAGAACTTCGCCTTTTGAAAATTTGTGAAGGGTTGAATAAAAAAGCATATAACGTTTCCTGCGAGAAGCTAGCTTCATAGCACCAAAACAGCATTTTATAGTGCCACAACGTTATTAACTTCAAGCATCACCGCTCACGCTATCCTGCACTATTCCTACAAGTTAACTATCGGCTATCAGTTATTACATTCGACACATGGCAGTTAATAAAAGAAATATTGCTCGCAGCTCGCTCGCAGCACAAAAGCTGCAGCAACTAATATATTTTATGAGATCCTTCACGCCCTGCGCCGGTGATGGCCGCAAATTGGCCCCACCCAGCGCAATCTGCGCCTGACGCCTCATTTTCCACCTCTGCTACTTATTTCTACTTAGAAAATTCAGGCTTCGTATAAAATTTCCTATATTTATTTACTTAGCAACGTAATCCATCTTTGATAATTTTCTAGAAAATCTTTTTTTGTGTTAAATATTAAGCAATCTACCTAAAATTGCTTTGTAAGCGAATTGTTGTACTCGAAAAAACGCATACGTGATCATATGTAATGTAGGGAATTTTAAAAACAAATAAAAGTCAAATTGTAAATGTAATTTAAACACTCAATAAGAAAACATTTGATAAGAATTCGACTGCATATTCTTTCAATTCATTCCTGTATCCGCGCCTTTACAACAACGCTGAACTTCTCTTTCAAAGC
Source organism: Urbanus proteus proteus (assembly GCA_018251915.1). Lineage (NCBI taxonomy): Eukaryota > Metazoa > Arthropoda > Insecta > Lepidoptera > Hesperiidae > Urbanus > Urbanus proteus. The sequence goes on from DWPV01002369.1 coordinate 6,765, forward strand.
TTCCTCGAGGAAATCTCGAACGGAACGTCAATTCAGGGAGTGAAATTACACTAATCAACATTTACGTCTCAATATCGAAGCTGAAAGAGCCTGAAAAATATACGGAGCATTCATTACTAACAGGGTAATTCGTGCCGACAACTAGCGCTCCCGACTACTGAATAGAGTGGAATTATAATGTTCCTAGACGCAGTTCAGATTACCTCTACAGCAACACTGAACGAGCATGCGAACTGAATTAACTAACGAGATAAGGCTAAAAGGATTACAAATTTTCAATCTACAATCAGACTTTATTTATCCTTTCACAACTGCGAATTTCAGCGAAGAAAATCCGCGCAAATGAGGATTTATCACGAACTCTTTCATGAGCTTATCGGTATGCCGTGACATTGCGAATGTAAGGGATACGCAATTATTGTTAAATCCTATAAAAACACGAACGAAATTGGGATTTTAATGTTTATCCGGCGTGCTTAATTGTCCAACTGTAAAATTTATTTGTCGTGTCGTATGTTTGGAAACAATACATTCGTACATACTAATCTCCAAAACCGCTCAACCTACTGTACGTGCAAACAACTGGAACCAGCTATTTAAGTACGGTATAGGTTGAGTATCGTTCAAGCTGAAACCAGATTCATACTACGATATAGGGTAGGTCATAGTCGGAATAAGTGTTGCTGTTGTTGGAATCTAATTTTATTTGAGGCAAGACAATATCTTTCCGGCCCAGTAGTTTCTTTACAGATCACAGTGCTTGTAAATTTATTCTGCGACAGGTTCTGAGAAGATATTGATTAATCGTAGTTCCTTTATCACCACATCGCAGTGCCAGCCAACAGTGTATAACTTTGTGCTAGAGAAAACGGTAGAGTAAATTTGATCAGTGTAACAGATTATCCACAGACAATACAGGCAATGGAATCTGAAGATGTTTGATTAATGGTCGTCACGTCCGCTGGCGTGCGGTTCCCGCGTTATCCATCTTGGCGGCGACGCTCCGACACTCGCCTTGTCGCAGCGATTATAGATGTCTGTTTGCAGATGCTTGGAGAATTTTCTGAATAATTGAGGTTTTAATGGAAGTTTACTTGCGATTTTTGCTACTTGGGTATATGCTATTGTATGGTATAGATACTTACATTCGTTTACCACTCATTTACGTCTGCAACTGTAACAACAGCATCGGCTATTGACTCAGTGCTAGATTATCATTTAGACCTCCTCAAATTACTTAAAAAATTGCGTTTACCAGTTGAGCTCATTATCCTCACCTGTTGAGAGTAAATAATTTTACTTGACAGAAATTAAAAACCAAGGAGCAGTCCAAATATTACGTACCTATGTGCTGTTCGTGTACATCACGAACCGAAGTTTTATTGAGCAAAATTTTGAAAATGAATTTAAACCACACATCACGGAAATGGTAACCAATTTTTTATCCAACTTACATACTCTTCAGATTGACTGACGATTTCGATTTACTTCTCACCGTTGCACGAGGATTGTAGTTCAAGACTCCTTAACTTAGAAGATCTCACAGTGGATAATGAGTTTCAGCCAAACTTTGCTACATCATATGAAAGCCTGCAAAAACAATCTGTTTAAAAACTAAAATTTGATTATCTATCAATTCCAATACGTTAACCGGATAAGCGTTGAAGACGATCAATCATCGCCGTCAGCCTCACCGGATTGCGGTTTGGACGCCATTATCCATTAATCGTGAGCACTTCGGGTGACAACGCTTCCGATGCCTCCTCATCCATCACTGAGACACCCGGGTTGAATAATAATTTTGATAACTTAGCAATTAACCTAGTATGGTGCTGGTTCATGTTCTACATTGAAAGTTTCGTAACAAGTTGCGCACCGAATATGTTAAAGGGGATTGCGTTTTTTTTTACTTATAGAAAACGCGTAAGAACTGAAGACGCAAGACTTAAAACCTCATGATAGAAGATACATTAGGGATTTTCGTTTTTTTTTTTTAATCACACTTATCTCATTTAATGAGAGGCAACAGCGAAAAAAGTTACAAGTAGAGGTATGATAAGGTTTGATATTTCATAAAATCCGTCTCAAAAGTTACCTAATCTCTGCTATAATATCCCTCATTTTCTTCTGTTCTTTAATTATCGTTTACGTCAATACAGGCGTACCTGCGGCAAAGTTTGATCAAACTCGTTTACCCAGAAACAATGCAGAGGAGCCACATCATTACGACGTCGCGAACTTCGCGGCTTTGACGTCACTCACAATGACGTCGAACACGAGCTGTCGTGTGTGTTGAGAACCTATAGGGGTAGCATTGAAGCTAAAACAATTAAAGACTTTATTGTTCTACTAGTAACAAGCTTTAAATTGAATACAAAAGATGCTATCTTCGTCATCTGTATATTGATCTGAAGAGTGTTAGAGAGGAAAGATATTAACGTGAATCATTTAAACTAAAAAGGATTTTAGAGTTTGGGACTATTTGGAACATTTTCATAAAAGGATAGAAGGATTTTGATAGAAGAACATTGTGAAAGAATAAAGGACTTTCTAAGAAATGACATAAAAGACATTAAGAGAATGGATATTATGAGAAGGAAAATATTCGCTTAAACTATTTAACTTTGTTCTCAAGGGTAACAAACTAACAAGTTATCTGTGACAGACTTCTGTTACTACCCAAACTCCTATCCTATCCTAAAATGATTACAGTTGACGTAATTTACCATCAGTAGGACAGCGTTCTCATTGTCTTCTATAATAATTTAATAAAATAAAAAAGTATATTAGGCAGGCATATTCAACACTTCCACTTTTGTTTAGCCTATCAAGGAAATAAAAATGAATTTTGCCATAGTAATAAACTCACGTACAAATTGCCGCAGCAACGAACGTATAGTCAGCATAGTTGAAGAATCTTTGTTAATGGTGTTTGCTAGATGGATGCTGGGTACGTAATTTCTCGCGTCAAAGCCTGTTGTTGATGGATGAAGCAAGATTAATGGTGGCTCTGAAATATCCGAAGCAGCAGAAAAGGTCCACATCGCCTTGCATTAATCAATGACTTCAGGAGTTAATTGATTGGCTGGCCAAATAGAAACTTGTAGTGGACAATGTAACAAAATACTGACATGTATAAATTCTCTGTCATTGCTCCTATAAGTATGTAGAAACAACAGTTTCTTTTAAAATAACTGAATCTTATATTATGTGTTTACGAAAGGATTACTAGCGTTACTATAGCGTTCTTCTCTCATAAGATTTTTCCTTTGTTATTTTCTCTTGAAAATATATATCGTATGTTCATATACAAACTTTTGAGAGCTATTTGAACAATCTTAATATCAATGTTAGCCACATAACAACGCATAAGTTTTGTTTTTTTATTTTTGTAGTCTTTTTTATCATATTTGGATGTGTTTACGAATGTCTTTCTCCAACCATTTTAATATGAACATCAGGGTGGCAACAGCCTTACCTTTCTCTACCCTTTAGTAACAAGAACTTGGTTTCGATTAAAATCTGTTCTTGATCGACATGGAAAGATTGATGATATCCCAAAATCCTGAGCTAGATAAGGCCCAGACCACAGAGTGGATTAATCAAGCGCCAAAGGTAATTAATTGTCGCGGCCCAATGTGTGCTCACCGCGGAACACTGCGGTCTTGGCTTGATTGCTAATAGTTTGCTTCGTCATGGATTAATTACTATACATACACATGTAGGTTTTGCTATCCCTTCGGACTAGTTTGTTTCGAGTACTCTCAAGTCTCAACCTAGATCTCCCCTAGTTGTATTAAATTCTTTCTAACACGTTCACGCGTGTTCAAGCTTGTTGTAGAAGTAGGTTAGTATTGTTAATTAAATTAGTTCAAGTGTCTAGTTTGTTTATGGTGCTGCTGACTGCGTAACACTTTCTCCAAGGCGTAACAGAAAAGATTCATTAGAAACTTAAGATGTTTTGTGACGTATCATTCGCATCTTCGTTCCTTTTTTGCTATTTGATTTCATAGACATTCTTTTTGTTCCCGACTACTTGAAATCCTCTCTCAACATGTACTCAAAAGCAATCTTTAATTACAAAGACTGTCGTGAAATCATAATACATACCTATTTGATCAGTCGACGTTGTTAAACACCTACAAAACGCTTTTAAATTAAAAGACAAAATAAAATTAGAGATTTCTTTAAGTTCAATCGGTGAACCACTCATTCAGTAGGTTGGCATGTGGCCAGCTCACCGCTTCAGCCGGACCTTTCGGCTATATCTTCAGTGCCACAGGTGGTCTGAAGAAGTTTAAAGAAAGCACTTTCTTTTACAAGATCTTGAAAAGGCGAAGTAGGTACAATGGACTTTGAGGACGGAATGCGGCATTTTACTTTTTGTTTGAACCAATTGGATAAAATTTTACCTAAACATCGCTCTAAAATATTGATCATTAAAAATGTGTTACTACTTATAAGTAGTAATTATAATTATAAATAAATAATGAAAGGTATTCTAAAAGGATTCATAAAACAAGCATTATGGATTATAAATTTCAATATTAGCATGTCATTGTAATTGTAATTGTAATTACTCGTACACACGCAAAATTGCAGAAATCTAACAATACGTCCTATCGTAGTACGGTAAAATCTAGTTCCTCTAGTTATCTACCACTTACGAGCAATAACTAAACACGATTCTCATAATAGAACAAGAAACTGATTTTCTGTTTTCCTACGTGTAAAAATAAATAAGGAAACTCTTCGAAGCCGTAAACAATGCATTAAAGACCGTAAACAATTCTTCAGATTTCAATTACGGCAAGAACAAACCCTATTCTTTAGAAGACACGGCAATAACTCTCAAAGCCCATTCGATCAAGAAAAATCATACTTGGAACAATAGAACGCTCATGAACTAAGGAAAGCTGAACAAAGTTTTTAAATTTGAATTTATTGGCATGATATTGGCAATAACGCCCGTGAGTTTAATAAATTAAGGCGTTGCGGAGGCGAGGGCGTTACTACCAATTAGTGTACCTACCTTCGGTAGTTTAGCATGGGAATAGTAGAGAATTTACGTACAATTTGACTTTTAATATTGTATTAACTATTATATTTATATCGGGAACAATTATTTTTTCAAATACTTATAGCATAATACATACACGATTTTTATATTGTCATAACTTTATTATTGTATGAGTTGTTGACACTTGCTATACAACACATATAAAAACAAATGCCCTTTAGAATCTCATATGCCTAAAAATGCCTCGCCGAAAAATTCTGAAACTATACAGCCGAGACTAGGCCGGGACGGGTACCATTTAGCATCGGGCTTTCACAATCTTGGATTATCGAAAAAAAATCAACGACACAAATAGATCTACCATATCAAAGATGGTATCTACATACTTGCTTCTTTATTATTTCTTAATGTTTTAATATTTGTGACTACGTCGAACTTGTAGCCCAACGGCATCTTGCCGAACTCACTGCATAACTTGCAAGTTCCCTCCACTTGACAACTTTTTCAAAGCCCTGCTCAAAGTCCCCTATAATCCACGGGAGGAAGATTATCGGTTTTTAATTACCGCTGCAACTTGGTGCTGCACTTACGGAATGTTTCAAACTTTGTAGCGATTATATAGTCCTTTAGCAAATTTAATACCATCGTATTATGTTTACGAGACGATAATCTGCCAACGAACAAATTAATTTAAACCTCATTACTTATATACATACATGGGTTCATACTTCCTGTTAATTTTTAAATACTGTGAATAGGGTTAAAAGTGGTCTAACAAAGTTATGGTGATGTCTACGAGATTTTCGCTTAGGTTGCTGACAAAACTAAAGGTATATTTTTATTTATAAGATATAGTAAATTTATAATAATTTTATTGTAAGTAAATTTAAATCTTACTGAAAGCAATTTTATTGTTACTATTACTGTATTTACCGATTCATATTCCTTCAGATTTTTCCATCTCATTGCGGAAGTTTATGGAACCCACTTTTTCGTTTCACAGGTGCAAGAGTTTTCAAAATACGAAACGAGGTGAAGTCTGTCGCATTCCTGGATGTACAGTAGCTCCATCTGTTGGCACGCAGCCGACGCCTATACGTATGCCCCACGTACAGCCAGAAACGTTCAGACTGTTTATTCAGTATGTCTACACTGGCAAGGTAAAAACATGTTTAAAACATATTTTTATAACATTATTAATAACGTAATGTTTTATATTAGGTTCATATTAAAAATTGTTTACAACGACATCTAGCACTGTGTAGCATAACTAAATAGCATCGTAAGTGCTGACATCTTGTTTGTCAATTTCAAACTATGTATTAAAATTGAAAACCATAATTTTCTGACCATAAATAGTTTTTACTGTTCAATAGATCATAATCGTTACAATGCATTATTGTTTCAGAATATTGCACAATGTAGAGAATATGTTTATTAACAAATATCCAATAAAATAAAATTCCATAAAAACGAAGATTTGTGATTTTAGCTTTTGTTATTAGATTATAATTAATGGAAAAAGAGAAAAAAATGAAGAGTTATTTTATTTAAAAAAGCTTTTTTCTCTCAGCTACTTCTTCAAGACTCTGGAGTATTCGAAATGATGACTCTAGCAGCTGACCTCGGCGTGGAAGATCTCCGAGCGGCCTGCGAGGACCATGTTACTTCCACTTTGAGTGTGGAAAGCGCCTGTACTCTACTTGCAGCAGCTATGGAAATTCAAGATAGGCCAGGTAATTATCCTAAGATACCATTAATTGTAATACTATTGATATATTGTTCTATTTCAGTACATTAAACAAGGGCGATGGTGGTGTAATGGTCAGCATAGTTGCCTTCCAAGCAGTTGATCCGGGTTCGATTCCCGGCCATCGCACACTTTTGTTATTTTTTTCTTTTAACATATTTTAAATAAAGTTCAAATAAATAAAAATAGAATGAAGAAAGTGCGACATTCCTGACATTTGTTAATTTTTCAAAAAATACAAATTAATTGTAACTATTTCATAATTTTAAGGCATTACTTTGAAAATTTATTTTACTTGTTCTCGTTTATTTCTATAGACTGAAATGAATCTTCAGTTCTTTTTTATTAATTTTAATGTTTTTTTTTTTATTTAATTACCATTTTATGCAAATATTTAAGGGCCGCCATACATGGGTCTATTATAGTAAAATAAAGTTGTGACCTTATTTTATTTTAAATACTTATACAAAAGTTCAGTTTCCAAAAAATATCATAATTTAATCATTTTAAGACTTTATATTTTTTTAATGCTCCAAAAGATTATTGTAGGAATTATTATTAGCAGTGGTAACATTTTTGTCCGCCATTTTGTTTGTCTTTGACATTTCGACTTCCATTTTTGTTTGACGGACAGACGCGTCCCGCGAATTCTGATTTACCGGCTCCGGCGGCGTTTTGTTTTGTTTAATTTAACTTGTGTCGGAGATAATATAATCTAAACATGGCTTACAAGGGTCCACCGAAAGTACAAAAGGTGATGGTACAACCCATCAACCTAATCTTCAGGTATTTACAAAACAGGAGCCGAGTACAAATTTGGTTGTATGAAAACGTGAATCTTCGAATTGAGGGACACATTGTGGGCTTCGATGAATACATGAACATTGTTCTGGATGATGCCGAGGAAGTGCACATGAAGACGAAGAATCGGAAAGTAATTGGGCGTATTATGATGAAGGGAGACAATATTACACTCATACAAAATGTGAATCCGAATGCGTCAGTGTAAATTATAGGTTATAATGTATCAACTAAGTGAAGTGAACATTCCTAGCAAATAAGTGATCAGATTTGTCTGTGCGTCTCTACCGTTATTGTACCAATACCAACAGTTCATTTTGTCATTAAATTTTAAGTTATCCACACCGACTTTTATTTTTGAATTGATGATTTGATAGGGTGATACAAACTCTTAATTTGTGTAGTGATAAGAAGGTGTAATTATCAATAAATTCAAATACACTACATATTATAAACTACTCTTAATATTCTGTCCTAAAATCCATTTCTAATTAAGTCGAATGGAGTACTATTTTTGTCTAAATAGTAATGTCACTATGTAATGAATGTCTTATTCAACGTTCTGAATATTTTAACTTGAAAATTATGTAATAATAATCTGAATTATCTATGACCCCTACTATCCTGATATTAATAAATATTGAAATAAGAGTTGTGATTTTCAAACATCTTCACTTTCTTGACATACATGCATTACACATCAACAGATTCAATATGTAAATCTTACATGAGCAAAAGGCTTTATTAATAATCTACAGCATCAAATACACAGTTATTGAGTTATTAGCTGGGTTGGAATTAAGAAATATATTGGATGTAAGAAACTATTTTTTATTAATTTCAATACATGTTTACGCTAATGTTATCAGTAGCTAGAAATTACATTACTATTGAAAATTTATTTCAATAGAGTTTGTTAACAGATTTCAATAGATAAGCAGAGGCCACGTACCATCAGTTGGACTGTATGCTGTTTGTGGATGGAATCCACTTTGTGAAGGTTACATAAATAATGATGTTTGATTGATGATTATCTGAAAACAAAAACCCAAATGCTTAATATCACTTATTTCAGTTTTCAGGCACCATATTTAAAAATTACATAGCCTATGTCACTATGGCCATTGAGATAAATCAATGACACTACATATGTAAAAATCCCACAATCCTTTTGGGCTGTGGGGCACCCTATATAAATATTTATACATATGTATGTTCGAAAAACATTACCCTCCTGGTGCAGTCGAGTAAAAACATAATTAATATTGTTCAAAAATAACTTTCATATATTATTTTTCTGAATAATGTTTATTACAGGAGGCAAAAGTGCATCGTCATTTATGGAGCGCTGCATAGCATTTATCGGAGACAACGCTGCCGACTGCGTCAAGACCAACGCCTTCCTCAACCTGCCTAAGGAAGCATTGATCAAGCTTATCTCTTCTGACTTTGTTAGTATACATTTACTGAGATCTTAGGAATCTAGACCTAGTTTTATTAGACATTATCTTACAATGCTGTGCAATGTTCAGGTAAAAATAAAATAGATAAGGACAGTACAGTTGATAATGTCAGAAAATGCTTGTGAAACTACATATTGGCATGACTCCAGAATTTAAGATAAATTTAATTTAATCATGTTGCCTTAGCTCTCTGCACTTAAATTTATACTAATTATAGAGTTGTTTTTGGTATGATGCAAAAAAGCCCAAAATTTTTACTGTGCTATATAGTCTTCTAATATTTGTTGAAAAAAGACAAAATGCCTTATTAGGATGGAGACCTCATTAAACTCTTGTTTAATGAGAAATTTATTGAATATTTGTTAAATAATACAATTAGAATTAAATTCCAAAAACAGTTGAGGTTGAAGTATGTAATTAATGTAATTATCAACAAATAAATATAAAAATAGATTATAGCGACATCTATCGGCGAGTAGTAGTTATAAGTAACAAACTGAAAGTTTTTACTGTTCTGTGTCAATTAACTTATGCTAACTATTAAACTAAATTTGCCAAAACTTTGAGTATTTTACTTTTACGAATATCCAGTTTATAGCCCTTTCACCATGCCTGAAAGAGGAGTATATGTGGGTTGAACATACATCATTTTAATTCCTGTCTCCAGCTTTGCCTAGAGGAGGAGGAGGTGTGGCGCTGCGCGCTGGCGTGGGCCAAGCAGCGCGCGGGCGTGACGCAGCCCACGGCGCACTGGGCGGAGGAGGAGCGCGCGCGCGTCTGCCAGCACCTCGCGCCGCTCATGCAGCACGTGCGCTTGCTGCTTATTGGTAACTGATATTGTTAAAAATACAGAATACTAATAAAGGTCATGGATGGTCTTATTAACATAAATAAGATGAAAAGGGAGGGGGTTTTAAAGGACTTAAACTTGTCCACTTCTGGTGTCTTACTGTAGAAATAATGCTAAAATACAATTTGGTATTGTTTGTAGAAAGTCAATTCCCAGTCAGATATTGTTCATAGAAAAATAGAATAAAAGTTACATTGTGTATTGGTTGCTTTGTAGGATCATCGAGAAATGATGATAAATTTCATGATAGCTACATTTGACAAAATTTAGTTTTCTAATAAAATATCTCATAGATATAGTGTCTAGTAACTACAACGTAGCTTAATATGCAACTATTTAGCCTATTATTACACAGTGATTTAATAACATAGGTATCATGTAATAAATCATTACATAGTATAAAACAAAGTCGCTTTCTCTGTCGCTATATCCCTATGTATGCTTAAATCTTTAAAACTACGCAACGGATATTGATGCGTTTTTTTTTAATAAATAGAGTGATTGAAGAGATAGGTTTATATGTAATTAAACGCGTGCGAAGTCCCGGGCAAAAGCTAGTATAATATATTACAATACAATGTTAATTGCAGACAGCGCGGTATTCGCGGAGGAGGTGGAGCCGACGGGCGCGGTGCCGATGGAGCTGTCGCTGGAGCGCTACCGCCGCGCCGCCCTGCTGCGCGCGCCGCCGCTCGCGCCCCACGCCCCGCACGCGCACGCGCCCGACCAGCGCACGCAGCCCAGGTATGCGCCGCACGCCCCGCACGCGCACGCGCC
>DWPV01002370.1:0-17424 GCA_018251915.1 Urbanus proteus proteus
GCAGAATCATGTTGTAAATTAAAAGAACAAAACGTTACAACCATTTCTAGAGCGGAATATTTAAACGAAGTTTTAGTATAAAAAACCCAAATTACGTCACACAATTTATTTGTAACATCGCCGAAATGTCTACACAATAAACATATGTACATTAGCTAACGTTACTCTAGAGCAAAGTGTGTTCCACGGAGCCCTGGGACTCCGCAAAGCTGTTAACTCCCATTAGATCATTTTTTTTATTATAGTAAACACTTACATTCTAACATGATTGCCCATTATAAAAATAATGCACGAAAGTTTTTCGTTTATTTTGCGGCTCCGCAAAAAATTCGCTTTTTAAAAGGGCTCCGCCACCAAAAGAGATTGAGAACCACTGCTCTTGAGTACCTTACGAGTAGATAATGTGGAGACATGTTGTTTTTCTTTAAATAAATAAAGGTTTATTTGTCTTAACGATAAAGGTAGCGATTCAAAATAATCTTTTCGCACCTTTATGTACCTACTTATGTTAGCCGGAATCCACGCAGAATTTTGTCAGAAACACTTCTATATTTCCATATAGATAAATCTTCTTTAAAAATGCTAATGTTAGATGTATTTACGTGTAAAATGCCATGGGCATAATACTGTCATAGTTTCATATGAATTCACGGCTCGGGAGTGCTCGTAAATGATTGTTTCGTTGTTATCGGACATTGTGGGCAATAGTCAATTTGTCATACAGGCACGCCTGCTTGTTAGCATCGTAATAAAATGTGAACAATGATATGATATTGTATTGTTTAATGTTCAATGCTTCGTTGATCTTACTTGTTTCATGATTGTCACTGGCGTTGGGTGTGAACTAGTTACGATTTTTTATTGCTTCGAAGTAACAAACGAATATGCAGTCCACCTGATGGTAAGTGACCACTGCTGCCTATGGACATCCATAATCAACACCAGATAAATCAAGTCCTACCTAAGGTTTACCACGGATGCGTTGCTACCCGTGACGATTGAGTTGGAACGCCTCGGACAATTCTCCCTAAGCACAACCTTCAGACCAGAACACAGCAATGCTTAACACTGCTATTATAAAGAAATATGGAGGCCGCCGCAGGTGTGGCGGTGGTGCCGTCGGAGTCGAACCACATAGAGTTCTACCACCTTTACTTACTTCTCGATAAACTTCACCCACCAATTGTTAGGAATACTTTTCAATTGAATTACACATCGAAAAGTCGAAAGAACTCCGATAACTTAGGCTGTTGCTAGTCATCCGCCTAGAGCAGGTAAAACTTATTGCTTCTAACTAACTGAGTTGAACGAGTAGTTTTTGACTGGTGAAGCAGTGAGGTAAACACACCGTTGTGATCTGTACAGAGTTCCGGATTCGATCCCTACCAGCCACATATGTTAATGCTAAAATAAACTGTTTCTGTTCTGGGATATATAAATTAGAGGTATATGTTTACCGAAGCATATTCTTCACCTAGCATTTGGAGACTTGTAAAATAAAATATCAAAAAACAATCCCAAGTCAAATTAGCTATAAAAATTCACTTACCAATATGTAAAACACTACTTACATTATACTGCAATGGTTCGCTTACTGAATCGAATAAACTTTATAAGCTTACCTTAACATAAATATCGGAGAAGTCCAATTGTTCTGAGAATGCATCTTTCAAAGTATGGCATAATTGATGAGATATAGATTGAAACTGCCATTTGCCCATTGTTTTATACAACGTTTTGATTTATGTACACAAGAAGCAACCTGTCTGTATGTCGGTCATTTGTTATTCGAAAGGACAGTGTTATTGTTCTTTTAGAGACTATAAATAGATGATGCATTGCTAATAGATGATGGAGATGCATTGCTACTCATGAGAACTAACTTTGTTCGTGTCAGATCAATGTATTTCTTACTAATTAATTATTGATACTGTTTTTATTATGAAGAAATAGCTGTAGCGATGGTGCTTCCAGATTCCCGCAAGAAATCGAGAACAGCAATATTAACCTTTAAATAATTAAATGCTTTTGACGATATGTTTTCACAGTCAAAACAAATATTTTTTTACCTATTTATTAAGGTTTCATGCGAACGTTTACCTGTATAGTTTCATAAATATAATTTTATTGTGCACGGAATATTGATATGGAATTTATAAACTTGGTATTATTGATGACATGTAGATTGAAACAGCGTTTGGCCGTTTATGAGCCATTGTTTTGTGTAACATATGTATGCCTTTCACAGTCGCCTATGAACGCCAGCTTTGAATTACGGTTTTTTTGCACCTTTCTTGAAGAACCCCATGTTATAGCGCTCCGGGGTTGTTTTACTTAGATACGGTATATAAATTGAGTAGGTACCTACTGCTAGATGTTTTGTTATTAAAATTGTTGAACGGAATATTTTTTCTACTAAACAAGGGTCAGCGTTTCACAAACCTGCCCTAGAGTAGAATACATTAACAGCGCTACCAACAAAAAGAGAATTGGCGAGTTTGCGCAGAGAACACGAGGTGGCGTCGCTGTTGTCGCTAAACTAACAATTTATGCATGGCCCCTAATGGGTCCCTCCATCAGCCTGTTTGCGAAGCTTTCTATGAAATTTTATTCGGTAATAGCATGTAGGTTCAATTACACAATGTCAATACGCCTTATTGTTATACTAACTGATCCATGTTCCACCCGTGATAAAGAAGTACAAAGGCATACATATTTAATTCTTTTGCAATATTTTTCATTGCTGTTCTACTCCTATCAGCCGTAGCTTGATGTGATAGCCTATAATTTTCCTCAATAAATGGACTATGCAACACAAAAATAAATCAATTAGAACCAGTAGTTCCTGAGATTAGTGCGTAGGTACAATCAAACAAACGAACAAACTCTTCAGCTTTATAATATTCTTATAGTATAGACAGATGAAACGTAGGCTTTCAATTCCACAATGTCAATACGCCTTATTGTTACATTTTGAATTTATATTACCGAGATAAACTTGATGGATGTTTCGGATTGGATTGTACGATCCGTTTATTCAAAATCCAGTGTGATTTTAATAATAGTTAAATGTGTTGTAAAGATTTGTTTAAAATCAACTTTTTGTATACATTCCATTATGTGGGCAAATAAACGAAATGGATATTTACTTTTTCCGACAATGAGACTTGCTAAAACAAAATCCCAACCACAAATAGGAATTATTTTGTACTGTATATCGAATACTAAGTTTATAGAACACTTCGTGGTGCAATTTCGTTTATAACTCCGCTACATCTATTAATGTCTTCAGCATTAGTACTTATACCAGCAATTAAGAGCAGCAATCAATACGCTTTCGACACTCATAGCCCCACAGTAGGATTTTCTCCTGTGTCGTGGGTGCCATGAACACACAAAGACAAATACACAAACACTCAGTCTCAGAACAGAAATCTAAATTTATCATTCAAATAGCTGTCTGGCCGGGAATCGAACCAGGGACCCACTCCGCGGTAGACCGGTATGGTGACCGCTCCACCACAGGGGTCGTCAAATTAATCTGTACCCGACCGTGCCACCAGATATTATGTCTCAAGAAATTGAAAGCTGAAAGGAATATTGTTCCCTTTACCTTTTGTGGGTAAGTTACTGCTAATAACATGTCATATTGTTGCCTGACACACACGTCATAAAATACTACCTATGATGTTATAAATTACATATTGATAGCAGCAAAATGTATTGTAAAAAAGCTAGGTATATCAAAGAGTAGAGATAAAAATAAAGTTTGTGAATTTTACTGGCTATCTGGTTAAATACTAACCTTCGCCTATGGACTTTTCCAACGCCAGGTGACTTGTTATTGCACTGAAATTTAATCTTATATTATACTTTAATAGTTACATCTATACCACGTTCTAAAAGTGTATTATAGGCACACGTCGAAGAGCGAAAGAGTCGAGTTAATAATAATCTCCGTCCGCTACTAGTCCAGTTACAAAAAAGTGTAAAAGGATAGTCTACTCGTCGCAAACAATAAGGAAAAGTTTAGAGTATGCTCGGAATGCATGCAATAGAAATTCTCTGACGCTTTTATCGGATATAAGCCGTGTTCGTGTCCTAAGGTCTATGTCACACTGCGCTTATATTTATAACTAGCTGATCCTCGCGGTTTCACCCGCGTTAAAGGATTAAAAGGACATACATATGTAAATATAAGTGATACCCGGGTAAAAGCATTAGCGCACGCTACATGAGCATGCGGGAATTCCGGATCTCCGGCATGCTCATGTTTTTTTCAAAAATTAAAAGTAGCCTTAGTTACACCTACAGCCATAGTAAAAAGTTTTTATTTTGACATCCCAAATAGACACTTCAATTTTATTAATTTGTAACGAAATGTAAAAAACGAATGCTGATTTATCTTACAGTCACAAAAGCCCTGGGGTGACAAGATGGAGGTAGAAAACCTAGAATAGATCGGTCTGCGAAAAATATTTTGGACCTGGCTAACTAACCAGTTTTCTTGCCATGTGGTATGTTTAAAAAACGTGTCGTAAAAATGATAGTTCTTATCTTTAAAACATTATCAATTAAGCTTTAATTAAATAGTTTCTATGACTAACCATTATTTTAAATTAGATGCTTGTCTGGCTGGAAATCGATACCGGGATTATCTTTTATATTCAATAAGCGGACAGTGTGAACCTGCCCTACGAATGCAATATTCTAAGATCGGGAAGCACGTATTCGTTTTTAGTATGAACATTAAAGAATTTGTCTTCAATTGAAGCGGATTAAAGGCATTTGGAAAGATCTCTTAATCGATAGATTTTGTATAATGCAGAGACCTTAAAAGTTTATTGATTAAAAAGATTTATCACTCTTCAAGACCTGTCTAGGGGAAGGAAGAGGTTATGGTTTGTGCTAGAGTTTTTACTTACTTACATGTATGGACCGTATTGTTTGTAGTGGCACTTCCTTGGTCGCAGATACTTATGACATTAAATGGAAGTGGATCTAGTACTTATTTTACTTATAGATAACGCAGCACGACAAGAACAGTTGATATATTATGTCTATGTTATATAAAAAAAAAAAATTGTATTAAAATTTGTATTAATAAATCAATAAGCATCAAAATAACTTTCATTATAAAGCGCGCGCAATCTTGGCGCCATTCTTTTACAGGATTTCTTATCTGCCCGTCATAACGTCTGTAGATAAGCCAGCGCCACAATAACGTCGATACATATTATTTTGATAAAATGAAGTAGCAAAATGCTAGATGTCTTAGAACTTTGAAGATAGTAGAACACGTGGTTCGACTTCGGCATCACTACCGCAGCATCATGTTCCGTCCAATAGAAGCAGTGAGAAGCAGTGTTAACCGCTGCTTCAAACTCTGATGCTATCGGACATTGATTACAAACGTAACTGAAAAAAAAAAACAAAATATAAGGTTTAAGTGTTATCTGAGGTTTTATTTATCTACTTTACCGGGGTTTGAACCCGGAACCATACTTGTGAGACTACATTGCGGTGGTCGTCATAAATAAAAGTTACCTTTGACTGTTTCGACCTTATATCGTCTTCGTAAATCTTTTAAACCAGTTTTAAATTACATGCGGCCATCGTTGATATTTGTAAAAGGAAAGACAGATGACCGACATTGTTTTATAGATTTTTGTGAGTGTTTTATGATGACAGTTTCTGTATAACAAGAAGAATTATGTTATCTGTGCATTTCGCGGGAAAGGCCCGTTTAATGTTTGGAGGAATAATAGGTTTAATGAGTGATGTCGTATCAAGTTACGATTTGATTATGCAGACATTCAGCCGTTTCCAAAATATGTGTGTTTTTATTTATTGCTTTACATTTTTTTTAAACCGCGGAAATAAAATATCAAGGCTTGTTTTTTGAAACCATATTTCGGTATATAATTTCAAGAAATTATATGTTACCAAATAAATTTCTATAATATTACTTACATACAGATAAAAAACATAAACTATACAACTATGTAACTTATACTTTTTTATCTCACAGGTAATTTAAAGTAGGTACTTACAAAACAGTAACATAGTACTAAAACCAAAACACATAATGTATAGAAATGCTAATTCTATTACACGTGTAGCACAAATACAATACAGACTCAGGTAATAACAGTTTAACGACCTCAATCCTGTCATTTTATATGAGACAGTGCGCGCGCTCTTTTGAAATATATTTTTTCCTTTATTTATTTTTTAAAATTGGAACACTGACGTAACGCCCTACACTAATGTTAAATTTCTTATTGTTTTCTTTGTTTTATTTTTTTTTTTCTTTCTTTGTACTAACGTAAGTTTCGATACAAATTGTACTAAAAGTATTCTACTGAACAATCTAAGATACTAACCTGAGTAATATAAGCAGAGTAACTGTAGTCCAAAGCCAATTGTTTCGCAGTAGGCTTCTGTCCCGTGGGATGTCTTTATTTGCGTCAGGTTCTATATGTAGGTATGTGCTGTTACTTTACTTTCTATTCCTGATAGATCAGCCTTTGTAACTGTTGAACCAGTTTGATAGTAATAGATCCAGGAAATCCGAAGGCTTTAGAAGGAACATGGTAATGCACTTACAACGCACGTCTAAGAATTGGAAATAAAATGGAATTGAACGGCTTTTATATTTAAAATACGAATATTATTTATTACCAATAAACAGCAATAAAAGAATTCCTTAAATCTTTTTTAACTCTTTTTGGTAAGGGCAACAATTATTTTTGTATTGTTTCTAAAAAAATTAACGCTATTCCTACTTCTACAATTTTCTCTAAGTCTCATTTTGAAAAACGATTGTGAAATTAAAAATCGATTATAATATTACCGATTAAAAATCGATTATACAGAGTATCGACATCTTTATTCATTAATATGCGGGAGTTTTATTTAAAAAATATACGTCTTAATAATTAAATAAAACGCAATAAATTAATTACATATAAAAACCAAACAGGCTTCAAATAATCACAACAAAGTGATTCAGAGTGTTCATTAAAGGCAATCAATTAATAAATTTAATTCTGCTACAACTCAATTCAGGTTAATGAATGGACTCCGGGCTATAAACAAGACTTGATAGCCAATTGTTTCGCCGGAGCCAGTCCCCTGGGAGCATGGTATTGTGCTTCAGACGTGCTACAGGCAATTTACAGCATTTAGCCACTTCGATTACTGTGTGGCTTCGGTTTGACTACAGTAAGGCTTATGAACAGTGAGCTATTACAGCGTTTCTCAAACTTATATCCCCACATACTCTTAATGGACTTTAAAAATAATGGCACACTCCTTTAGAATAGACACAATGAGGCATTTTAACTAAAATAAATGAATTGCTATCAATTTAATTTTTGGTCATGCCCGCACCATCATGCGTGTTGCAAGCGCGGTGTAGCTAAACACTAAATTGAAGTAGAGTATGGCAAATTAAGTTAAGTAATGGCAAACTCCTTTAGAATAGACTTAATGAGGCATTTTACCAAAAACAAATGAATTGCCATCAATTTTGCTTCGATTTGGTCAAGCCCGCACCATTATGCGTGTTGCAAGCGGTGTAGCTAAATCTCAATCCAAGTAGAGTAAATGAATATATAAATAAGACTTGATAGCTAATTGTTTCGCCGGAGCCAGTCCCCTGGGAGCGTGGTATTGTGCACGTAGACGTGCTACAGGCAATTTACAGCATTTAGCCACTTCGATTACTATGTGGCGGACGACGAATAGACGTCCAGTTTGAATACAGTAAGGTTTATGACCAGGGATGGTCTCTTGCAGTTTATGGGTCTATGTATTTATTTCTTTATTTCAATTGAACCACCAACAGAAACACATGTCATATCATAATTTATAACATGTATTTATCTCAATATATGATTTACTATTACTCGAATTAATCACACGATTACGTTTACGATTACTCAAATACATTTTTATTATTCAGCCATTCTAAGTGTGCTGCACGGATTCCTGTGGCAAAGCGTTTACGGAGGCTTCGCGAGAATACTCCCTTTAGATTACTTTTCTTTTATTATAGTATACACTTACATTGTAACATGATTTCCCATTATAAAAAAATGCACGTAACTTTTTCGTTTATTTTGGGGCTCCGTCAAAAATTTCGCTCGCTCATTCTTTACTCCTAGATTATATAAAAAATCGTAACTAGCGGTTTAAAAGCTATAAAGTCCTAACAGGTCGTTATAACAGTTTACAAAAAATTAAGTTTTAAAAAAATACAACTTTAATAGTGCATTGTCAAATATGTAGACGGGAACAGGCTGGGATAATCTCGGTCTCGTTCGCTTAACGTACCATATAGCAACTTGTTTGTGGAGCTCCTTTGTACGGGTTTATGTTAAAAGTGCATTCTGTTTAACGTAGTCTACGTTTTGGCGATTAGGTATTTGTTTACGCTCAGTAAATCATGTCGTCGGAGTACATTTAGCTTTTCAACTAGCTGCGACTAGCTGTGTATTTAGATTTGCAATGTGAAGTGTTGGAACTTTTTGCCGTTAGAAAGGTTACTAATGGAAGATTTTGAAGCACACCGAATCGATGAATTTCGAGTTGCTCCTTATACGAATATACACAAATCCTTACGATCCATAACTTTATCATAATATGAATAACAATAGCATTTGACGAAAATTATAGACAATCGTTTGCCGATTTTCGATTTTCAGGAATTATTTTCATTTGAGTATCTACTATATGTATGTACATGTATCTACACATATATGTATATGTGAAAAATAATGATATCAATCTTAAGTGGTAAAAAATCTCTAATAAAAATAACTCTTTCCATCATGACTAAAAAATATAATTATATTTAATAATTTCATTAAAGCATTATAAAATGCTGATATGTCGTTCCGCAAAACGTTTTAATAGTCCACCGAGCGGGTCAGCGCAAACGAAATATTGTAACTTATTACAACACTAACAGCATTTAATATGAACTCTTTCCCATATCAACCGGGGATTACGTCCGTAAATAACATATTGCGACGCTTTTTCAAAGCGAGCCGGCATTAACGTGAGAATGTTGATATATTTTTTACGTAAAAGAAATCCACTAACAAGAATAATTTTAACCACATTAGGGCAGAGGCGATGTAATTTGCCTTACAAATGCTAGGAGGTACGTTGCGACCGTAATAAGCCTACGGTTTGCTACCCAAGAAAACTTCCATAAGCGTATAATGTCCGCGTATACATTTACCGGAACATAAATAGCTTCTGTTTTATGAATATTTCATGATTACGCTTCACGTTGTAAAAGTTGCGTTCGTGTGGATTTCAAAAGAATATTACGTATGTACGGACATATCCGGCCTGAGGAAAAGACTCTTTTCATCTACCTGTCTTGACTAATTTGCACTTAAGAAGCGTAGGACATTTTTATACAATTTTAACCGGCTTCCTAAAGGGAAAGAATCGTGTTCGCTGCGTATTTTTTATTTATATATTCGGAGATTATTCGGCGATGCTTCGGCCGATTCATATGATTCATGGCGTAAACTGTCCATTACTGTATCAGCGTCGACTTAAATACCACGTATGTATACCAAAGATGCTCTTATGCTTAAAAAGTTTTTATTACTGTTGAGACCGGGGAGGTATCATCGTCACGGTTACTTCTAGGGCAGATCTTACGTTTTAGTAGAATTTGGATGCTGACAAATTTTCACTGAGTGAGTGACAAGTAGTATGTAGCGTGATGAGGAGAAGAGATAACATGATAATTTCCTACTTCAAACTCATAAAAAACTAGCTGACACTCGCGGTTTCACCCGCGTTTAAAAAGTAAAATGAATACATATTTAAACATATCTGAAATCCCGCTTCCCGCGGGGAGGCCCGCTTACGCGTGGTGCGCGCTAATGCTTTTTTTCCATAATTAAAGTAGTATGTTACGCCTTAGACTTTTAGATATTTTCCAGTAAAAGTCCCGTCAAAATCGGTCCAGTCGTTTAGAAGATTACCAGAGCCCAAAAGACAGACTGATAGACATTTTTTTAAATTTCATTTTCGTTATAGGTATCGTGTATATTTTCATATGCATTGAGTAAAAAAATATTATTTTGAAATCACAAACAGACACTTCAACTTTATTTATTGTGTAGATATCGTGAGATACTGTGTTACAGATGTCTTACCCTTTCCATAGAAGACCCACTAAAACCTCTTCGGTAGTCATATATTCCGTGTGCTACGAATTACGTGATGGAAATAGCAAACGAGCATGCATATTACATTCAAGCCGGTGTTAAGTGGTCACTGCAGCTAAATAGAGACGCTACTAAATCCAAATAGGGCAGTACCTGAAAGTTAGTCTCAAAAATTTCAACCCTGGACTGTCCTGCTAAATTGGAAAGAACATTACGGTATTTGTGGATGTAGGTATTGTTCAGTGCTATTGGTTTTGTTTCCGTATTAATTCTATCGATTTCAAATGTTAATGGGCGTCAGTGGCCACTCACCATCAGATGGACTGCATCCTTGTTTTACGACTTCCATATTATCAAAAAATCATATTAAACGTCCTGAAATTGTCAATGATTGAAATCATTCAATCATTATTAATCCCTATTACGTATGTGTAGATTGTTAAGTAATCGCTTCTATTATTTATTTTATGAAGTTATTAAGATGTTAAAATCAATTTAATATAATAGTAAGTTTATTCTCGGACTTGTTGTCATGGCAACATTGGATTTTAGGTAAAAAGGAAAACTAACAGCTGTCGGGTCACAACTCGGAAATTTAAGGATAAAAATGTGAATAAGCAAGATTTTTTCCTTTTGTACTCGGTCTGGCAAAAGATTCAGACCGAAAAGGAAGAGCGGCCAAATTAAGGAAATTAACTTTTTATAATAAAACCGTTTTTTGCCTTTGCAAATGACGTTCCATTAATTGTACGATTTAATTAAGCCGGGAACAAACAGCATTTTGATATTAATTTGAGAGGTATTTTGGTGATTATTTATTAAAGAGTAAATACGATTCAAATGAAAGAGGATTACCGTGTCTTTACTTAATGTTTTTTGTTTTCTATGTTATATTATTTGATGACGGATGGATGTTTATATTTTGGTACAGGTCCTACAATTAAGTGAAGAGCTTCTTGAAACTACAACACATCCTAGAGCTGGGAATTATGTTAAGAAATAGGTAGTTAAAAAAACGTTTTTATAAAATTGAAGCAACAAATGAGTACGTGTTCCACTGGATGGTAAGAAGCCTGTGCAGAATATGTCAAAATACTCAAGGATATTGAGAATAAGATGGAATGCCATATAATTGTCCGTCTTAATAATTCCTGCAAACCAGAACACCTCAGCTCTACAAAGAAAAGATAGAAATACCTACTTGGCATATTACAGTATTTTCTCGTGTTGGCAACTTTGTCTCTCCTAACACAAAACTAAGACGTGACAGTAAACTTGTAACGATTATTGGCCGTACTTAACTGATGTCGGTGCTAATTAGGCGTATTTTGTTTAACTTCATAGTTCTGTTTACAACAAGTTGACATGTGACTTTTAGTACCTTTGTAACATCTTAGAAAGTCAACTCAATTATCAGAAATTGCTAAAGAAATGTTTTAGTAGATACATTGTCAGGTTAGTATGTTAGTACTTACTATGTTAGGGAGCCAATACAGATTTTCATGAATTATGTTTGTTGCTTGTGTATTATTCCTCTGTTATTCACTGGATATTTAGTTTAATACAGATAAGCGTCATAAGTGATCGTCATGGGATGGTAATTCTGGGTAGAAAGTTTTACTCTGTTTTCTTATCACTTCAATCGAAATTTCCATCCAATGTCCAATACCACTTTTAGGCAACAGGAGCACAGGTCGCCACACGTCCAGGTAGACTGATAACCTGAAGAAGACAGCGGGATACCACTGGATTCAGAAGGCACAGGACTGGTTGGACTGGCGCAATTTAGGGGAGGCCTATGTCCGGCAGTGAACTTTAAAAGGCTGATGGATTGATGGATAGTCCAATATCGTCATAGAGTCCAATCCGATTCGCAGTTTACACTTATACGATCACTTATCATCACATAGGAACTGGTATTACATTCAAGAAAAATGTATGTACGACACGAGATAAATACCTACTTAAATGCTTACACTTGATTTCCAAACGACGTAGTTATATTCAAATAAATACTGCATTTGAAATGACCACAGTGTCAACGTACGCGCGCTATTTCGTTGTAAATATATTCCATATTTTATCATTCAATTTCAAAGTTATCTTCGCTATTACGTATCAGATTTCCGCCATTATGTCTAACTGGAAAATGATCGAGTGGTTTCTGACAATCGTTTACTGCAGCGGTCGGCAACCTTAGCGACGCGGGCCGCATAGTAGCCACATAATAGCTGTATGTGATAACAGCGGGATGCATTTAGTAGTATTATAATATTCCATATTTTATCATTCAATTTCAAAGTTATTGTCGCTATTACGTATCAGATTTCCGCCATTTCCGCCATTATGTAACTAACTGCTATAGATAATAGCCAACCGCATTTAGTATGAATATCGTAAAATTAATGGCGAAAACAGAACGTATACCAGGAACAGATGGTAAAAAAACGGTCATACGAAAAATTTGATGACATTAAGAAGCGGTTTTAGGAAAATCCACGGGCCGTAAAAAATAGGAAGATCCGCGGACTGCGACAGGCTGTCGCGGGCCAGTGGCTGTCGACCACTGGTTTACTGTATTAGCATTAAAGCTTACTGCGCGGTGGTCCATTTCCAACCGTATTCCTTGGTATAAGGGCTATCATATTATGACATGGAACAATTACATGATCGTTGCATAATCCATGGGCAAATTATGCGAAACTGTAACTAATACAGCGGTAAGATTGCCGGAAAACAACTGCTTATTCTGTTTACTTTCCATTACTGGTTATCAGGGATTTATAAGATCGCTGTAAGCTTGCGAAATGGTAGGCATTAGTAAAGTGGTTTCCGACCTTTAGGACAGATTACATTGATGCAAGACATTTGTCATTGTGACATTTATGATTGATTTGGTTTCTATTCTTGGTCTGGGTATTTGTTTTAGTATGGTTATGGACTCTTAAGGGAATGTCTTCGAAATACAAATGTAAAAAAATACCTCAGGATTTTTACATTGAGAACTGTGTATGAACCCAGTATGACCATGATCATACCTGGGGTTGATTACAAATGTCTAAAAGGGCGGCAGTGATCACTTACCATCAGGTGGATTGCAAGCTCGTTTGCTACTCACATGTTATAAAAAAAAACTTAGGAAGTCTCGTGTAAGTTTCTCACTCTTAACACATCCTTCAAACCAAAATACGTTAAGTAGCACTTAACACTGGTATATGACAAAAGAAGCAAAAAATGTAGAAAATGTATTGTAGGAAATATATTCTCATTATAGTAGCCCGTTGATTTAAAGAAATGCAAGAAAAGTTAGGTCATCGTTCGCGTCAATTAGAATTTAAGTAGATATTTAGTCTCAATTTAAGTACCTTGGTGTTGGAAAAGTTGAAAGTCTTGTTAATATTACGTGCCCACTTATGTAATATTGCCAATTATTTCATAAATCGTGGGAACTCAAAATATTCAAACATTTATTTATAATAAAAAATAAATACAATTAATAACTTAATGGTTGGCAGATGCATAACTTGCACAATCTTAACCAATACCCAAGCTACCGTCGTCATATAAATGCCAGTCAGAAATCTGTGCTTCTTAAAGACCCAATGTTATAAAAAATAATCGTGCTATTGGTTCCGCTGCTTAAGAACTTGACTTTTCTCATAATCTCTAATGATTCTGACTTTCGAAATCAACAAAATGTACTTCCAGTATTTAACTTATAAATAATCACACATTAAGGATACCACGGTTATGTAATGCTGCTTACACACGTTCACTTACAAATTGATTACTGACAAACAAAAAAGGTTTTTATTTTTAGCCGTATTTAATATTTTGCGTAATATTTGCAATAACTGAAATCCTAATGCAGGCATCACGCGAAATGTGATTTTACACATTAATATGTATTTTTTAATCATGTAGGTAAATGATTATTTTTTCAGTCGAAAAGTCTAGATTTTACATTTTTACAAGTCTAGATTTTTAAAATAGTAAAATAAAAAATAAATTAATAATTATGAGTAAACCAGTAAATAAATAAATATATTTATTGAATGAATTTATTTTTAATTACTGATATTTTTATATTGACGGACGGATGGTGTGCAGACAGCCTAACCTGTATCATGGACCCAGCAGTTACATTACAGTCTCAACATTACGCGGAATTACCGGTTTTGTATGCGCTGAAATGGAATTAACGCGTAAACTTTGAGATAAAAGCTCAAACGACGCCCAATAAAGTAATCGGCTTATGGCTTATTGAGTTGGTATTTAAAATTTTACGGTTATAAGCCGAGCTTAGCATTCTGGATCGAGTGGATCGTAATGAGTTTATTGCTCACACTTCCAACTTAATGGTCTATTTCTCGCTTAATTTATGCGATAACAAATGTTTATGTATCTTATCTGATTCTCGTGTCATATCTAAGACTACATCGTTTATTAACAAGTTTTTGTTATGTGGTTATTATTTAAAGGTGCTGAGTTTATGGCTAAACTGCAACACCACCGTTTTGCCTATTTTTTATTACAGTGGTATTAAATGTTATTTTCTGGTTTTAAGAGCGTGGAAATGTTAATTTATCCATAGAAGATTATCTTTCGAAGTTCATCCATTTGTAGAAAATTTAAAGTGTTCTTAGATAGGGTTTTATTAGTATTTGTGAATGATATAGGCACCTCTCTGTAATATCTTCTGTTTATATTAAAGTCCTGTTGACATCGTTTTGTACGTATTATGTAAAAATATAAACCATGATCATTTCATATTTATTTATTTTTATTATATCTATAATCTTTGAACGATTGATGGCAATTAATTGTCGTATAAAAAGACAAACTGTTGATATTTACAAAACAAACAAGATGCTGAGCTTGACAAAACAAATATAAGATAAGAGCCAGGGGACAAAAGAAAGGACAAAAAATTTGAGTTAAAAACTTAGTGAAGTTCTTCAATAAAACAAGTTTGATAAATCGTGACTGAACTGCGTGCCATCCGCGGGACTAGGGTGACCAGGCCGTAAAACCTAATAGCTGGACGGAATAGCCAGTTTGGTCGGACTAAATTGCCGGACTAAATGGCCGGACTTTGGTCAAAAAGGCCGGACACCAGTGTTACTAACACAAAATCAAGTCGCAATTTTTTTCAAAGCTTTTTTTTGGCCGTCATGCCGCCAAAAAACTTAAAATCTTACCTCTAAACACCTTTTGCTTAGAGTTGCCTATATTTGAAAAGCCTAACAAAAGCCGGACAAGCCGGTTTAATTTAGCCGGACACGTTTTCAAAAAGCCTATGTCCGACTTTATCCGGACGCCTGGTAGCCCTACACTGGACACTGGCCCTGGTAACAGATTTATTTGTCGTTAGTACTTTGTATGTAAACGTGCATTCGCAAAGTTATAAATAATATGGTACCGCAGATGTAAAGATATGCCAATGACCTAGGTAACTAGAAAATGATAGAAGACTTAAATTTGGCTGCAGTGGCTTGTTCTATCTGTTCGAAGAGAGTTGTTCTATCTGTTTGAAAAGAGGTATGTGAACGCTGCCTAGGCTTCCCCTATTATTGTATAATAAAAAATTGTATGAATCCGCGTATAAGTATTAAAAAATTTTTTGCCTTCAACCAGTTAGGGATCCTTTCGATTCAATGTGTGCATTGCCAGTTTTTATTATTAACTAACTCTGCTTCGCGGTTTTACTTGCCTTAAAAAGTAATATAATTAATTGTAATAACTCTTAAATTGTGAACAAGTAGGTAAATTTAAACGTAGTAATTGTAAAATGCGGGCTATAATTATATTTTAACTCTTTAAATTATTAAGTTCTGTAGTTATGGTTTCATGCGATCAAACATATTATGTTCAAATATATTATGTTGATAATCATGTATATACAATACAATAAATACGACGAATATAGATAACCTCTCTTCCTTTGGGAAGTCGGTTAAAAATGACAGTTAAAACGCGTTAAATATTGATTTAATAAATATAGATGATTAGTGAGAAACTGAAAGTAAAAAAAAAAACTCATAACCTATGTTTTATGTCCTGATACCGAAGAAAGAATCTTGTTTTTAAGCTGCAATGCTTTCATAGTACCGTTATAATACAAAATGGTATATGACTCAATAGTTTATTATTAGCTTTCATTAGCTTTCATTAGCTTCATTTTACTATAGGTATTATCCGGAAGTTCTAAGTCACTCGGCATCCTACGGAGAGTAATATTCTTGTTATTTTGCTACGCAACAGGATTTCCAGTAATAAAATCCCGAGATAAACTAAAATTGCTGACATCTAGTTTTCAGAATTAGCTGATTGAAGTAGCAATGAACTATGTCGCTGTAAGGACTGATAACCAATGTTAAATACGGAATACGTATACGAAATAGGTGGATCTGTTCTTGTTGATGAAAAGAAAATATTTTTTGTACAGTTTAAACCTTAGATTCTACCTTTAAAATTCATGGGAAGTAAAGAACTAACTTAATTCTCCCGTCATCATTCTTCGCTACAAAATAACCTAGAAATAAAGAAGAAATATAACTTTTATATCCTATCGGTCCTACTAACTGGCAGCTTCGCAATGTAAGTTCGAAATGAACTTCCTTTCCGTACCTACTCACTAATAGATACTCTGGCACCACAGAAATAAAACGAAGTGAACGTCACAGAACGCATTTTTATTTCTTTCAGTTTCTTTATAGGTATATTAAACCACTAATTGCTAAAGTAAGTTTGTACAGTTTAAAGTTGAAATAACCACTGACAGTTTAAAAGAGCGGTTTCCTTTCTAATAAAAAGTAAAAGTGCGGTTTAAAATAGGTCATCGTTAGTTTCAAGTTTATTTCTGCTTCCCATCTATTCAATGCTGCCGGCTTACTGGTAAACTAAATGGCCCCAGAAAGAAATTTTACTTGGTAACTAACTTTGTTGGCTAAAGAAATTCTATTAAAAATTTAAGCCACATAAATAAATGCTCTTTATATTTATCATCGTCAACCTATTTTTTCCTGCTTAGTCTTAGCTTAGTCTCATCCCACAATAAGAAATAACTTTAAAGTCCTTTGAGAAATTATTACCTAGAGTATTTTCTCTGTTGATGTATTCCATAGCCTTATTTATTTATTTATTTTATTTATTTATTTGACATGCCAACAGCATAACATACATATATTATACAAATAACAATACAAGATAAAAATACACT
>DWPV01002371.1:0-17423 GCA_018251915.1 Urbanus proteus proteus
GTATGCTCGTTTGTTACTCCCATAATAAAAAAAACAGCAACAACATGAGTTTCGAGCTCCCATTCTACGCCACTCAGTCGGGGATCTAGGATGATAAGCCACCCATTTTGGATTTTTCGAAGTTATGTGCATATTAAAATTTAGGTCATGTAGATTTGATGATGATAATGGTGGAGATGAAAGAAAACCTCTAAAGGAAAATGGCTTAAATTTTCTTACACTAAGAACCAGAAGTCGGTTGACGATGTTGATTTAGCTAATGACCCAACCCATTCCCCCTACGCTCTGTCTATACCTTAATATGTAAATGGGATGTCAAAGCGGACAATAACCTCCCATTGGAAACTACTAATCAATCAATTAACCAATTATGTGCAAACAGGGGCTGAGAGAGACAGGCCGGATTGTCTATGTAATGGTTCAGATTGAGTAGCTTTGGTTGGTATATATGTTTGTGGTTGACTACATGACATGCCGTCGTCTTGAAAGAATAAAGAAGAGATACCATTCCTTCTTTCTTAATTACTTATTTGAACCAAGCGCTTGCTACTTGGCTTACTGATGAAACGTATTATATCGGCGTCAAGATCAGGGGTTTTGAGTTTTAAATCCCAGGTACACATATGTAATTTTTCGAATTGATGTGCATATTAGAAATTAATCAGCAATTGCTTAACGGGAAAGTAACTTGCTTAACATGAGGTAATAAAAGGAATTCCATTCAGATAATAATAACTTTGAAATTACTTAAAAATACTTTTCTTGTATCATTGCAGGTTATGCCACTTACCTATACGATAATAGTACATAGGTTAAAAAAGGTAAATACATTGTTACTTATTGATTGTACTTAAAGTATGAGCTAAACCTATTTCGATGGAGCTGATCTGAAAGTTTTTTGATCTTATTTTTTGGCGTAGAGTTCTAAAAAATTACATCATAAATCGCGGGCGATTGCGCGCTAGTCTGTTCTGTAATATAATGGCATACTTTACACATATATTATGTAGAGTCCTGTCGAATATCTGTTACATATAGACGTTAGGTTACGCGGTGAGGAGACCGCATCGCTCGGTGTCCGACATGCCGGTTGCCTGTACCGTCGAGAGCAATAAAATGACGCTTTTGTATGATGCACACTTTATTTGAATAAGTGTCAAAATATACACGGTATAAAACATGACATTGTCTAGTGTTTGTTTGCTATTTAACACCCATAGCAGAAGAACTCTAAAAAGTCCTTTTTTAGTCCTCATCCACGCTAAAGTTACTCTTTATAGCATAGTGTCTGTCAGTTAGTGTTATGTGATACATACACTCATATTTTTACACCTTTACGCTTTCTTACATTATTACGGTTTTAAACTTTCACTTTCTACTGTGAGTTGTCACTCATTGATACTTTCAGTAATTAGATATATCTAAGTACATAATAATAATATTATTTAAATAAGGATACTTATCAAAATATACTCGAATTTATTTAAAATAAATAAAACACTAGAGCAGAGTTAATCGCAGCTTTCACAAGAATATAACAATTTTATACGGTCTTCAACGAAGAAAGTATCACTTAGGAAGTAAACAACAATTTAGTTAGTAAATCTTACACCAAAGATTAAGATTATAGATATGAAGCGGCATCTTATCGTCACTCAAGTGCTTCCGATCTGAGATCGTCGTGAATGCAGACGGAAACGTCTCTGTACTGCATAGCTCCGATGGGATTGTGCTCGATCGTTGCATGCATACCGTAGTGATAACTGGTTATGGCTCTTAGGAACGTCCAAATCTTACTATTGAATTATGTACGGACCTGTTAAACGCTTCCTGGGAATTATTTATTTACAGAATCAAATCGTACCTGCTTCATTCATATGTCTTGTAATCAACCCTGAACAGAATCTGAGGTTAGCCCCAAGTGTGTTGCTACCCCTAAGGACTAAGTAGGAACGCCTCGGATAAGTATTCCTCCCTTACAACACTGTTCAAGCCAGAACACAGCAGTGCTTAACACTGTCGTTATAAGGTAGGAATAGGTGTGGCGGTGGTGCCGCCGGAGTCGAACTTAAAGGTACCTTAGCTTCACTTTTTTATCTTTATCATTAGTAGACCATTTAGAACTTTTTTTTAAAGAACTCTCAATCGCCCAGGTTTTTAATGATTTTTAAATAATATTTCTATACTATAATTAAATCCATACCAAATTTATCATACTCCACTATCGAAGATAGTAGCGAATCTCATAAAACGTAGTAATAAAAAATATATGAAAATTGATTACCCCAACACCACCTCTGTTCTGAGCATCTAAAATTAACCATCTCGGAGTCCGTTAAGATAATGGATCAACTGACAGAGGAACAATTAACTTAATGAATATGCGGGCAGTCTATCGTGTAAACATAGTCTCTCTAGTCTGTGTCTGACACCGTAGACGTAGTCTCAGACAAAACTATTGTCTTAGCGAGGCAGGTTGAAGTCTATACGTGTGGACGTTGATAGGTACTGCCTGGTTATTGCTTCGATCGTTTTATTATTTACTAGATGATCCCCGCGGTTTCATCAGCGTTTGAAAAGTAAATGAATATTTCTTTTTTAGTATAAACCAGGATAATAGTAAAATTCTCATAACTTTATATGTTGAAAGATTTTTATGATATTATAGCAGCATACGAGAATACTCGTACATTCATTCTGATTGAAAGTCATCTTGATCACTGCCTAAGGTCGACCACAATTGTGTTGCTATTCCTGAGTATTTAACATTTTAACAGAATTTTCAAATAACCTTAGAGGAATTATTATTTTTTTCTGACAGATTTTCTTTAAGGTAAGAAACAATCACATTCATGCTTATAAAACTCAAAGGAGAGTCAAGTTTAAAAATACTGAAATAAGCGACAAATTCTCGCGCCTTTAGAAAGATGTTTAAAAATAAGTATCTTTTTATTGACGTAAAATATATACAGGCATGCTCGTGTGCGTAAAAATAAATGACAATATAATCAAAAATGTGCAGGCTTTGAAATAAAATGTATTTTATGAACGAGAATCTTTCTTGTTTGGGAAGTCGGTTAAATTGTGTCATTTTATAAAGTTCACGATATGCGAACAAGCGCCCGTAATAAAATACGTAAAAATATATGACAAACAATCATAAACACGCAAGCTTTCATATCGAGAAACTCTCGACCAACTATTCAATATTTTTATCGACACCGAGATGTGAGTATGAATTCACTTCAATACATATTTACAAATATAAATTATTATTTGTGAAACAAAAAGTAATTGAAGGTATGAAATTTCTAACATTTAATAACTGAAAACAATCCAAATAACAAGCCCATAAATAAACAGAAACTCATCAACTGTGCATCCCCCTGGCTCGGGAGATTGATTCTAGAACAATCTAAATATAAATATAAATAAAAATATCTAGGTGTGCAAAGCAAAAATATTACTGAATGGATTTGGAAATTCAGCACAATAATTGCCTCGGATTAACACATATGATACTCTGCACCTCGATAAACGTGACTTAGGCGAGTGAAACCGCGTAAAAATGTAGTATGTGAATAGAACGGTATCATTATTAAAACCTGAACAAAGTGAACAATAAGAGTCGTTCATAGCTTTTAACGTGGAATATTTCCCATCAGTATTGTCCTTACCGATGGCGACCATAAACGTTTTACGTGCGCGAAAGAAACTTTTATACTAGCGACAGCGTAACATAAGCTAAATAATTCGTCGTCTTCTGTTTATAAAGCCTCCGATTTTAAATGGTTGTTGATTTCTATCTTAAACAATAATACAATACATGTATGAATTTTTATTAAAACATTTTTTTGAAAAATATGTGTTATGAAATTTATTGCGCCGCGAGAAAAAAATTCTCGTTCAAAAATAATTCTGTAAATAATCTGCTTTGAATAAAATATTTTTGAATTATTTTTTTTGATTTTGTATCTTGAGAGACTTTATATAAGAGAGACGAAGTAAACCCGGTCTGTGTCACTAGGTCAAACTTATCAAACATATTGCGACAAAGAAAGATCCACTTTGAGAATAAAAACGATTTGGTTTTATAACAACACTGGATCACGAACTGAGTATCATACCTTTTTTTACCACAAGCATCACACCGATATATTATACATCGAATATGTGCGGTTGTGACTCTGTACTTGAACCGCATAATGTAGGTATTTCTTTCTTTAGCGTGATTTAATACGAGGAAATTGTTAATCTCATTAATTAAATACTTATTCGTTTCTGACTTCTCCACTTCTTCTCCACTAAACTTTACGATTTCTTCAGTTTCCTTATACTTCACTACTTCAATTCTCTTGTTTAAGAGACGTTTCCAATACTCCAGTGTGAAAGCACCGTAAATGTCACGATGTCGACCGCCATGTTTCAACCGAACCTGTAAATGCTGTAAATGTGGGTGTAAATTAACGTTTTTATGTGGCTTTTATAAAGTTATTTAGCGAGTGCGATCTTAATCTTGGAGGATGCCTCTCGTCTGTTTGTTTAGTTCATACCTGAATAAAGTGTAGTTAAACTAGAGAATTATCTTAAATAAATTGACTTTGACATATATTTTATATTTCAGTTTTTAGGCACCATATTATTTAAAAATTATATAGCCTATGTCACTATGATAATTAAGACGAATCAAACGACATTCGCCATAAGGTGTCACATCCTCAGTGTCGACACATTATGGCGTGCCAAAGAAATCGACATACATATTACATATATAAAAACATTACCATAACAGAAAAACATTACCCTCCCTCTGATGCAGTCGGGTATAAATAAATAAATTACTTTCTTTGTCATAAACTTAGAAAGAAAGCTGCTTAAAATAAGTGACACTACTTAAATATTTAAATTGAATAGTTCTGACGGATTAACGTTCTCTTAACCAGAGAAGCCTCGATATGCAGACAATAGCGGTCACCCATCCAACTCCCAACAACGCTAGATGT
Source organism: Urbanus proteus proteus (assembly GCA_018251915.1). Lineage (NCBI taxonomy): Eukaryota > Metazoa > Arthropoda > Insecta > Lepidoptera > Hesperiidae > Urbanus > Urbanus proteus. Next base: position 5,004 of record DWPV01002371.1, read on the forward strand.
CGCTTCATTTTGTAGATAATGTTGATACACAAGCTGCGGAATATACACGTTTCTTGCTAAAAAGCAGAATAAGATGTAAGATAATATCGCGTGCATAAATGGTGCCGATTTTTTATTATTCTAGTCGCCGTTGGTGCGGATTAAAAAAAAAGCAGAACCCTTTATTCACGTAAGTATAGGCTGGAACGATTTTCAAGTAACTCTACTATTATCTAAGAATACAAAAAATATCAGAAGACGTTTATCGATTTGTACAGAACGAAAAAGCGATATTGTATTATTATGCATTTGTTTGTCTCGAGGCCTGTATCGTGTGAATCGTATGTAGGTATGTATTTCGGTACTTGTACATAAATGTCTGGCTATACGTTTCAATAATAAATTTAGCGTAATAAAGTATGTTGATGATCCTGTATATTTGTGTTGTGAATCAATTATTATTTAACTAGTGATGTGCACATTCTGAGACTTTTCACGTAAAGTATGTACTTTACCTTAACTCGTATTCTGTGTTTGGTTAGTAAATGTTCTATTTTATCTTAAACACTTTCTACACTAGGATTTTCTCCTATAAACACAGAAAGACAATACAAACACCCAGACCCAGAACAGAAATCTAAATTCATCATTCAGATATCTCCGGGAATCGAATCCAGAGCCCATTGCGCTTCAAACCGGTATAGCGACCGCTCCGCCGCGCGAGCCCTCTCATCTATTCTTTGCATTCTAAGATTACAAAGTTACCATACAATTAGCGTAACAGTTCCGTACAATCAGCCGTAATGCACCCCACGGTAATTACAAACCAGTTTGGAACAGGAAATCTGCAATTATCTTCTTATAGAACCCTCGCTGAATGGAACGCTGATTGCTGAGCTCAAGGACTTAATGTGGCAATTTGATATTTTCTTCCGATTCTATTGAATATGGCCTGGATATTGAAAGAAGACAATACCTAGTTTGGTTGTTGAGGAACTGCTATGATTACTTTGTTGATGTTGAACTGTGAAGGAAAAACTATATACATAGGTACCAACTTAAGTTTGATGTAAAAAAACTTTAAACGCTTTCTTCACTCAAAGTTCATAACCCTACGGTAGGATTTACTCCCATATTGGTGTTAAGGATATACACATAGACGAATATACAAACACTCAGACCCAAAACAGAAATATGTATATTCATCCATCTGATATCTGTTAGGCCGGGAATCGAACCCGGGACTCACTGCGTGTCAGACCGGTATGGTAAACACTACCACACGGGTCGTGAAACTATGTAAAACATAAATTTAAACTTAGTCTGAAATTAAGTTGATTTAAATGGTAATACAATTTTAAAACCAACCTTCATGTTGTACAACATGTGTTTTTGCCTTTTTTTTGGAGAGTTACCTGCTCTCTAAAGGGGGTAGGACAAAGGGTGAAGACTCTCAGATAAATAAAGTAGGTAGATCTATCATTCCTAACAAAAAAAATGAAGCCATGTTTAAAATGGTCGGGTTATAAAAGTGATTATGTAAGCGTAAATAAACTAAAGGTACTGACAAGAAATTACGCCTGTTTTGTGTAAGTGTGTGCGTATAAATACATGAAAGTAGCGTAGTTTTTTTGGCTTCACTCAAATACAAGGTGATGAGTAATCTACCGATTTTATTAATCTGAATGTAGACTATCGAACATTGAGTTAAAAGAGTCCAAGTTAGTTAGGCATGAAAGATAGCAACGCCTAGTCTTTTAGGTAAAATAAATCCATGAACAGTTGTTTTAATCAGGTGGACTGCATTCTCGTTTAATATCTTATTTTCCTTCTCATGCAGTTTGTCTTCTGCAATAATTAGAGCCATGACTATGGCTAAACCAATTTTTAAAAAACTTGTTCATTTGTGAACTGTGATATGCCTATTGTGCGTTTATGTTTGACGAATGAATAACGAGTATAATGTCACAACAATACAAAATAATTGAAAGTACACAAAAACCGTAATCGGATTAACCGCAACAAAATGCGTTTTCTATTTCAAATAAATCGCATTAAGCGGTAAACTTTTTGTTCTACCCTTGCGGCAAACGTGGAGACAGGCGCCGGAACCGTTGGCTTCAATAAAACACTAATTCTTACTATAAACCAGTGGCACAGTAGAACGGCTAAGCTATGGTTTGATTGTTAAAAGCTGACCGCTTGATTGTAGCCCGTTGGGTATCAGAATAATTTATTATTGTGAAATACATTTTTTAGGTTTTATTTTTAAGTTTAGTTATGCTTATTTTTTGATAAATAAACATACTTGTATGTTTTTTATTTAGAATTCCTTTAAGACTAATTACGTCCAAGGTTGAAAGGATCATCATCTCAAGCCGTTGGTCAAGTGTCAGTTGGTATATTTCATAATTTTTAAGAATATTATGGTGATTTTATGCACGTAGTCTTCTTAACGACATCTTTGTCACGGTTAAAGCAAAAAATAAGTGCATTTTAATATCTATAGGTATTACCAGAAAAAATGGATTACGGACACTACATATTTCTTTAAGATCTTACCTAGCTATTCTATTGTTAAACATTTATGGACTCAGCTTGATCTTCACCATGATTAACGCGAATTTAATTAATACATTTACACCTTTTGAGGTTCTTAAAATTGCACTTTATACCTATCTTAAATATGCTGAAACTTCGGCAATTCTAGCTAGCATAATTGTCTGCAACATCACTTACTATAATATAGCTTTGTGCAGCTTCGCTTGTGAATTGGACAAGCTTAACTATCGTCAACTGGACGAAACAGGAAATTAACTTTCGTTCTCCCGCGTGACAAGTTTATTAAGAATACCTACTTTTGTTATTTATTCTTTTTATTTGTTCTCGTTATTGCCTTGGCGCCGGTTTGGGCGAAATTTTTAATTTGCTTTATTAACGGACAGTTTATGGATTTTGCCCGTTCCCAGAATATCAGATTTCGGCGATTTTCCCATTTTAGCTTACTAACGAACTGTTTTATTATGATTTGTTGATTGACTTTTTTGTATACTAGGTATGTGTTTTTTTATGTAGGGGTAGTAAACGAGTATGTAGTCTGCCGAGCATGCACATCTGTTATCAACAGATATGATTATTGTCCTGATTATTGATTATTGTCCTTACCTGATTGAGCTACAGATCCGTTCCTACCCGTAAGTTCCTACAAATCAGATCACAGAGGCGCTCAGATTGTTTTCTACAAGACATACATATATTACAGCACTCACTTATCTATCGAAGATTTTTAAAGAGAGAGAGAGAGTGAGGATATAGGTATTTTTTCTATAGAGAGTGCAACATGTTATGAATTCCTAACTTACTTTTTTATGTATCTTAAAACGATAGCATTTAAAAAATGCCAAAAACATAACCAACAAATTTAACGTTCAATAATGCAACCGAGGGTACCATTCTCAGACACATAAAACTGATTTACCGTCCACTTCGTCGAACGACGTGTGTATTGCATTCAGAGGCTGCATTCTTAGTATCTTCATGTCTTCGGTAGATCTGACGGAATTTTAGTATATCTACCTCAGATAAATAAAATAGGTACATTACTCACCGCCTTGTATTTGAGTGAAGCCAAAAACTACGCCACTTTCATGTATTTATACGCGCACACTTAGGTATACAAAACTAGCGTAGTTTCTTGTCAGTACCTACCTTTAGTTGATTTACGCTCACATAATCACTTTTATAACCCGACCATTTTAAAATGGCTTCATTTTTTTGTTAGGAATGATAGATCTACCTACTTTATTTATCTGAGATATGTACTATGAAGATACGATTTAGTTGGTTTGTAAAAATATGTATCATAATTATAGTAGACTCTTTTTAGTGTATCTGGTGGCATCATCGTCACATATTACAGGGGTGTGATAAGGCGAAGAAACTTAATCCTTAAGGGTAGCAAAGTATTAGAATACCTGCAAACTGCAGACTTTTTATCGGCCGATAGTTGGGTCGTTTTTTTAATCAGTATGAAGAGGTATGCATAAGCGCACATTACAGTGATTCAGTATCGGCCGATAAGTATGTTTGATGGGCTTCCTAATTTCGATTTCCCGATTCAAACTATCCTAACGGCCAACTATCGGCCGACTGCTGAATCAGTATTGGCTAATTACCACTTGCGCACAAACGATTGTTTAGTTGTGCAACCGCTTTCCTTAACAGTCAGTGAATAAATGAATAGATTGATCGGGAATAGTCGGCTGACTGTTGACTAGTCTGCGCACTCTTGACCAACCAAACTATTTCATTGGCTCGGTGTGCACACTAACAGTCCAATGTGATTAAACTATCGGCCGATAGAAAGTCTACAGTCTGCCCGGGCTCTTAGTAGCCGACTACAAGTAAAGACTTCTGACAGACGCTTTCCACTGCCTCTCTATGTATGCTTAGATCTTTAAAACTACGCAATGGATTTTGATGCAGTTTTTTTAATAGATAGAGTGATCTCAGATAAATAAAATAGGTAGATTACTCACCGCCTTGTATTAGAGTAAAGCCAAAAAACCACGCTACTTTCATGTATTTATACGCACACACTCAAAACTAGCGTGGTTTCATGTCAGCACCTTTTTATATTTACCCTCACATAATCACTTTTATAGCCCGACCATTTTAAAAATGGCGTCATTTTTTGTTAGGAATGATAGATCTACCTACTTTATTTATCTGAGAGAGTGATTCAAAAGGAAGCGTGCGAAGCCACGGGCATAAGCTATTTTATAAAAAGTAAAAATACATCCATTAGTAAATCCTATAGAATTAAATCGATTCATATTTGTTTAAAATCGACATCATATCGTCGCATCTGAATGGTTCACGAACCGTGAATGTGAATAACTTCGCAATACAGAAGTGGTAGTCAATTACTTTGTAGTTTTTACAATGTATGGTTTATGAGCCGGCCCAACAATGGCTATTGAGTCTTCATTGTAATGTTGTGGCTTCCAAGTATAGTTGTTGACGTTATGATTTATGGCTAGACGGGAGTCGGGACCCAATGGTGAAGACGGTATGAAACTTGCTGTGTTTTGTGAATGTTACTATTGAGATATTATCTTGTTCATTTATTTAACTGAGAATTCAAAGACTACACTCATTTGACTCACTACAATCCAGTGTCATGGGTGCCATGGACTCAAAGATGAATTCACACCCAGACCCAGAACAGAAATCTAAATTCATTGATCATATCTGTCTGGCCGGGAATCGAACCCGGGACTTAATGCGCATCAGACTGGTATGGTAACTCCGTCTCGTGGTGTAGCAGCAAACAAACGCGTAGTCACTGCTAGTAAGTCACTACCGTCCTTCTGTGGCGACTACATATAGACTAGAGGTTATATCCAAATCACAGATGCGTTGCTACTCCTGAGGAATAAAATGGTCACCTCCACCACCAGATAAGATCAAGGTCCTACCTGAAGTTGACCACAGATACGTTGCTACTCCTGAGGACTGAGCTGGAACGCTGCGAATAAGTATATCCCCCTAACCACACCCTTCAGACAATACAGTAGTGGTAAACACTGCTGTTATAAGGCAGAAATAGGTGTGGCGGTGGGGCCGCCGGAGTCGAACTACCTGCATTAATATTGGCTCGTGATACGTTCCTAATAAGCGTAGTTATTACGTGTATTAACACTACGTAACAATCGAACCGATTTCTGTTTTAGTGCTGTTAACAGTGACGTGGTATCGTTTAACGAGCTCTCTTCACACGATGCACATAATTACGAAACCACGATGTGAACTAGGTTGTTAGTACTTAGCGCTGTTTATATGTTTAGGAGGAATTTGTATTGTGCTGTATCGAACTTCAGATTTTATAGTCTGTAAGGATCTTGTGTGGGATAGGGAATTTGTTTGTCAAAGGAAAATTACTTCTTCGGAGGTTTCTACGTCCAAGGCGTTCCAAGTTTCGTCCTCAATGGTAACCTGGGATTTGTTCTCAACTTTTTTTATTTATTTATTTTATCACAGCTATCAATGGACAGTAGGAACCCTTACTGTCCTTTACAATCAGGATGACTGCATACTCATTTGCATTTTTAAAATTTTATAGAAGTAACGAACATACAGTCCACCTGATGGTAAGTGTCCACTGCTGCCCCTAGATGTCTGTAATTAACCCCAGACATCTGTCGGCCTCGAATAAGTATATCTCCCTTACCACATTCTTAAATCAGAACACAGCATGGTCTAACACAATTGTTATAGGTGTAACGGTGGTGCCGCCGAAAAAGAGTTGTACCACCTTTAAAATTCTATCGTTTAAAAATCTTGACTTGTTCACCATTGTGCAAACAAAGTCGCGGGCAATAGCTAGCAGATTATAGATTACCCTAGCTTCTTGTCTAAGCCTCAGACCGGAACATCTAATGCTCAATCTAACGAGTAAGGCAAGATCGTTATCTGCACTTGACTTACTTATGTGCGTGTAATTACATAAAATCACACAGTTACGCTTCAACGAACTTCCGAGGTACTAATTAAGCACTGAGCTTGTTTAGGTTTCTCACACGGTGGACCCGTTAGCTAAGGTTGACTACACATGGCATATACAGGCTTTTTATAGACTTAAGTAGCAAACGAGCATGCAGTTTATCTAGGTAAGCTCATTGAGGCTCATGAGAACCGACGTCAACCTATTACCAGTAAGAGAGTTATGGATGCTCCTGTTAGACTGAGAGGGGATTAGACTAGTATGAAACGTAGGGAATTTACGCACACTCTAGGTTTTTTTAAGAATTTGCAGGTCTGCAATTATCTACATGTGTAATTTTAAATACATACCTACATATCTTTTGCAAATCTGAGGAGTGTTTTGGACCCCTCGACTTCGAACAGAATTGAAGTCTTTACAGCGACTGGCCACAGATGCGTTACTTTAGAACTAAATTGGGATGCCTCATGCAGTACCAACTATGCCCATTTTAATCAAAACAAAATCCCATCTCAAACACAGAAAATTCCCCTATAATCAAAAATGTCAAACCAACCTTTGAATTGCAATGTGAACCGTCATTTTCAACGCCCCATAATAATAACATGAAAACTCCATGTGTTATTTTGTAAAATTATAGGTTATACAAGACACAGTAATGAATTCCAACCCCATAGCTCCCCCGCCCCATATTTGTAGACGCCATGAAATTATAGCTTGTGGTTTTCAAAGGAAAATTTACGTCTGTTCAGTAATTTCAGTATTATACAAAGGTTTTATATTTCATACCTATTTTCCCTTTGATCTGGCTCGAAGGACCATTTTTGGTGATGTATTTGTATAAGATTAAAATGAGGAATATTTTATAAAAAAATGTAAAATGCAAGCAGTTACAGACGGATCCCTTACAAACTCTCAAGGGGAAAACCAATGAGTAAAACAACATTGAAAAATATTATAACCTTGTATCTTTGTTTTGTTTTTCAAAAATGTACACATTATATTTTAATAAAGTTTTCATTTATTGATCAAAATATATTTTTTGTTTACTTTTTATATTCCTTATTTGTATGTTTGTTGTATTCCCTTTTTATTGTTCATTGTTTGTTTTGTCCTTTTTTATTTTTCAATTCATACAAATTCTTTTTTCATTCCAACCAATACCGATTACCTTTGCCCACATTAACTTGATAATCGATACGGTTCAAGTAGAATGCACGTTGAATAAAAAGGGTAGAGATGAGTAAATAGAAGGGCGGGCTGCGGGTAATTTGTGTTTACCGACGAGGTAAGCGGGGGCGAGTGAGTAAGATGTGAACATTAGCTTATGTCCGATTTTTTTACCGACTTTGTAAAGGAGGAGGTACTATGTTCGGATGTATGTATTTTTTTATATATATTTTTTATTAGTGAACTAGACAATACAATAAATATGCGAAACATGCATTTTGAAGTCTTGTGAAATAGTTAAATATTTAATTCAAAGCAAATAAAAACCTTAAATATGAAAAAAGACTTATGTTTTTGTACGTATGTATCGTATGTAATAGTAGTATGATTACTTAGTGCGATCTGTCAGTATAAGTACATACTTATACTGACATAGAAATACATATTTCTAAATAATCTAAAGACATATTTAACTCAAAATATATACAATGATACTTTTTAGCATTATATTTGTAAGTAAATAACGCATCATAACATCGATAGATGTTTTGTTTATGAAGAATTCACGAAAGAAATAATGAATACACATTTTTCTTGTAAAAAAAAGTATAATCAACGTGTAATACAAGATGAACGGCGTTTAATCATTAAGCTACGTACTTTGCGGTAAGTTTATAAGTTTAACATAATTATTTCTTTTTAAATTACTAAACAAGACTACGGAACAAACTAGACTACGGAATAAGAATTTAAAAGATATTTAATTTGCTTACTATTGCACAAAATTAGCCAAGTTCACAGTTTAAAAGTCAGACAAACGCAGACAAGCAAATAACCGTTGACGCTTGACCAGAGTTAGGGCGTGGTCACACTACAACATAATTACACGAATCTAAGAAAACGGATGTTTTGAAAGTTACATTACTAGTTCGGTCTAACACCATCCGATTAATGCACTTTATCCGTGAGATTTTAATTCGTATGTAAGTCTTTAACAGGTTCCACACCCGGTTATTAAACGGTATATAAAACAAGAAAGACATGTTGGATTAACAGTTTATTTCTTACATACTAGTTGATCCCCGCGGTTTCATCCGCATTTAAGAATTGTTTATACACAGTAGTACATTTATACATAACTGATACCCCGCTCGCGTGCGGTAGCCTAAGCCAACCAGCTAAGTCCAGCCGTTTAGAAGATTACCTCAGCCAAACAGACAGACAGACAAAATTTAATTATATTTTTGTCATAGGTATCGTGTGAACTTTCATATGCCTTTGGTAAAAATTTCGACAGTGTCGAGGAACGAAGTGACATAGATAGATGGAGAAACTTAGAGACGACAATAATGTAGGTATTCGATGCCTTAACAAAAAGCAAAATCGTTGTCTAAACTGAGATTATATTTCACGTATAATCCCCATAACGGAAGACTGCCGAACGCAGAACAAAAATAAACAAAATGTTATCCAATCTACCCTCCAGTAAGCAATCACTCCATAGCAAGACTTGAGGAGACAAGACAATAGCGGTGGGGCCGTAAAACAAGCGATTTGGTTTAGTCATTGATGATTTGTAATCATGACCTGTCAGCTTAATGGACGTAAGTCTTTAAAATAAATGCGCAAGAAAAGGAAATAGTGTTCAAGTCTTCGTGATAAATAAGCAAGACAAGGATATGAGTAATAATGATGCGTCAGCTGTCATAAAACTATTGCTTTTTTGAATACTACAAAGGGAAAATAGAATTATTTCAGCATGTCTTGTTATTAATTATTTGAATAATTTAAAACCTTCTTTGTTCCAAGACATATTTTATCCATTAAGAACAAGGAAACGAAGCAAATAATAAAATAAGTTGCTTTTAAATAAACCTCTGATAACGAAATATATAAAAAATAGCATTGCAAATATTTATTTTAAAATGATTTTCGCGAAATCTTATTGCTGTGTACCATTAAGGACGTTCTAGTCAGTGTATTACGTGATATCTGAATTTTTTGCATTTAATTGATACCTTAAGAGTAATGTACTGACACTACCTATTTAGATCTTCCCGTATTACACATGTATTATGTTATTTCTATGTTTAGTTTCATTTATATAATGTAAAATATTGTAGATAGATAGACAGAAAGACAGACAAAAAAAAATTCGTTGTTTCTATCCACAAAGATAAAAATTTGTCGATCGAAATATGGCGTTTTTTATATATTTTTGTCCAGATTTTTTTATCAAATGTCTTTGATGTTAGATATGTGTGATATATACAGTATGTATGTTTTAACAAACGAATTTGAAGTCTTCCTGATGATAAGTAGTCATTCCCGGCTATGAAAATTGGTAACCGATTACAGATGCTACTCCTCATATACCTCCTCATATCCGGTCATCTCCCAATTTCACCAAAACTCAAATATTGCTTTCTGTTAAGAGTAGGCGCTTACACTACATCACTGTTCGACGCATTCGCTCTGACAAATAACAAAATATCATTATCATCTTTAAAATCCGCTTGTTTTATGACCCCATTGTCCCCTGTACTGCGCCACGCGTCTTGACAGTTAACGCACAAGAGTGACATGTCCGAAATCGGCGCGACATCCACGGTAAACGTCTTCTGAGGGTGCTATCATCTTCACGCGATTATCACATTAATGTCAATGGAATAACGACCATTTCCCTATATACTATATTGCAAAAATTGTATTCGTTCATACATATCTGGACGACGTTATGCTTAACGTTCTTAGGGCGAATTTGGTTTGACTAATTTAATTGTATAGTCCAAGAGACTGGGATAAATGCACGTTTAGTTTCTGTAAATAGCAGTTTATATGAATGTTATTGTTATAGAGTTAGAGACGATTTTTCTTTAACTCAAGTGACAATTGCTTGGTGTTTGGGGTAAATATAGGGGTGAAAAAGTTTTCTATTTCTGAAGTGATGGATTCGCTTTTAAATTGTTTATTGTTTGGCTGGTTTATTTTTAATATTTTTGGCGTTAATGTAGTAGTCTATTACGGACTACCCTGATTTAGGTAAGAATAAAAATGTAGTACATAAAATATTTTTAACGGAGAAGATAAACTTTTTATTCCAATTTACAAACTGAAGTTAAGTCGTTTCTTTTGTAATGTAAATTAAGTGTCCGTTTTGAAGAGTCTGAACCTCCCCTATAAATGGCATTGCTATAAATTGTACACCTATAAAATACTAAGGTCGAAGTTTAACTGCTTACGTTTTAATCAATATGTGTAGGTATGTAAATAAGTGAACGTTTTAACATATTGAAGGTGTACATTATAGCTACATATATATGATATTACTCTTAACATACAAGTATGAGTATTAGGGCTAGATGAAGCAGATAGTCCAAGTAACACGTACAAAAATTTTGTTTTAATCCAATTGTCCTAGAGACAAAACTGCCCTCAAACTGACTCTAAATATAGCAACTTTTACATCTTTTTCAGCTGCCGTGGCCGTCATTTTGTAATGAAAAATAATTCAAATACACTTTTTAGTTTAAAACAAAGAGTCTCTCAACAATAAGGCGACCTAGTTAAGCAGTTTTCAAGCAGTGAACAAAAATACTGGCCTGCGGCGACCACCGGACAGTAAAGGACTTGTCCAACTAACAGCGATTAATTCATGAGAAATATTTGCTAGGTTGCACTTTATTGAAGATAACAAGAGGCGAAAAGATGTTGGAGCGGGTGGTGGTGGTGGTTATGTCCTTTGAGATGTTATACCTTAAGTACTTAAGTATGTAGACAAAAATGCTACAGTAGATTTGAGACATAAAGTATATAGTATATTAAGTGTCAATATCAGAAAACCTTGCCTCATTTTGAATCCAAATCAGTGTTTATCAGATTATTTTATATTCCATTAGTCATTATTCATTTACCATTTTTTCTTATGACGATCAGGAAAAGTAATGGTGAGCGATAATCTTGTTATTCGTTATTGATGTGTGAAGTGCCTACGGTAAGCAAATTGGCAACTCTTGCCCAATTAACGTATTCTGCGCTGGTCTTATGTGGCTATAGAATAAGCGAATCCCAGAAGCTAGTCAATAGTACAACGTTGGTATATATTCATCGAATAATTCTAGCTTATAGTATTTCACTTTCGTTTTCGATTCGATCGATTCGATCAAATATTCTACTAAGTCATTTATATGTTTATATTAGAGCTCCGCTAAAGTAAAGCAATCAAACAAACAAAAAAAGATAAATTTTGTGCTATGTTCATAAAAAGACTTTCAGTATCGATTTTCAAGGTTTGTGTTAAAGTCTTGGTACTTAGAATTCGACGTGGCCACTTAACATCCGGTGCACTGCATGCTCAGGACTCGTTTTGCAGCATTTTCAAGGTTTCGTGGCTCCACTGTTCAGTAATTGATAGCTACCGCCAGTCTCTGCATCTCGTGACACGTGCTTGTTTTGACAAGACACGCTGACAGCTGAACATGTGACTGAACCGCATACAAAAGTCTTTGTACTGTAAAAATGTACTGATGTTACTTTTTGTAAAGACCAGTTTCTTGTTTATTTTTATACTTTTCTTAAAATTCAGACTCATTTACTCCTATTATTTGCATACGTTTTCGTGGCTCTACTGTTCAGTAATTGATAGCTGCCGCCAGTTTTTGCATCTCGTAACACGTGCTTGTTTTGACGAGACACGCTGACAGCTGAACATGTGACTGAACCGCATACAAAAGTCTTTGTACTGTAAAAATGTACTGATGTTACTT
>DWPV01002372.1:0-17422 GCA_018251915.1 Urbanus proteus proteus
TTCTTAACACTAATCTCCGTTACTGATGTGTGATCGTTTATGTTTTCAAAACTATTTTTATGTTTTAGATTTTAGGGTGTTTGTGCTAAATAACTATAAGTACAAAATCTAAAACTTATTAGATTTTATACTTATAGTGTAATCTCTAACTTCGAAGTTCGTGCATTCTATAATTATTAGTTTTTAGTTAATTAAGTCAGTAATTTCATAAACTAAGTCGGTGCGAAACTGCTAATGGGTTCTAAATATTCTAACGTTACCTTAAGAAAATAAAAGCAAGCAAATAAGACAAAACAACAAAATAAAATAATTACCAAAATGAATCAAGACGAAAAAGTAAAACAGCAAGTCTCCTAATATGCAAATACTATTCGCATACACCGTAATGGTAAAAAGAATCGACCACATTTCCAATGCAACTCAATCGCCTTAACTATCGGAGATAAAACGACAAAAAGCTTCAAACGGTACAAGAAAAAACGAGATTCCCTTATCGGTACATCTGAAATCTTGTCAAAACGGTTAGCTAAGAGCGGGATTAGGCAACAAGGACAAAACGAGTAAAAGACGAACCATCTACCCATCCCTACGCTGAAGCCTTAAGGTTTATATTCCTCTATAAAAGCCTAACAATATAAATTGTAAGTGACGACCAATTTGAATTCCAGATGATTTCTGACGATACCGATCTGTCACCGATAACGCGTTGTAGGCAACCAACTTTGGTGACAAGCGAGTTGACCGGTGTAATCCGTTGTATCAAAAATATCTATAGCTATGGATTGATTGTCCGTTTAATTTATTTTATGGTGACAAAAAGTACCTGTATCGATACAGGAATATCTCCGATGTCTCTATTCGCCGCTTTTAAAATATGTATGTGTAGGTGACGCTCCTTATCGAAAAATATCTGGGTGCTTAAAATATTTCTCCATATTCAGCATGTTGAACACATTTATAATATTATTGTAGAGACTAGAATGTACCTTTAATTTTTTGTTGTTATCATATAGTACATAGTGTAGCTACATACAAGTTATAAAATAACTTGCATGTAGGTATGAGTATGAGTATTTAAGAAAAAAATATATAGTGAGGATAGCTATAATCTGAACTTTCAAATAAAAAAGAAACATTTCTTTTTTGGAAAATCTAAAAATTTTCACTAGACCAGCGTGGTAGACTATTTAAATTCTCATCGTTCTAACATAAAAGAAATAGGACGGTGAGAATATTAGTATTAGAAATGAGGATGATGAAGTTGAAGATCAGGATAATGATGATGTTTATGGTGAAAGTGACGAAAATGGTGAATAAATGAGGATGATAACGTTAAAGATCAGGATAATGATGATATTGATGTTGAAAGTGACGAAAATGATGAATATCTCCATAACGCCCCAAAAAAATTAATGCGTTAGATTCATTAAGCGTATAAATAAATTACATTAAACTGCTTTATTGCGTATGACGCCCTTATTTCGCGTTAATGTCTTTAACGATAGCAAATTATGAATATTTACTGTAGATGCGCCTTTATCTTTAGACAGTTGTACTATTTATGGACATGTATAATATATGTATACCACGTATATATGTATACCACGGAACTAAAAACAGGTTTAATGAGGCATCCGACGAAATTAACGCAAAGAAACGTTATTAGTGACGTTAGCTACGTTAGTGTAACTCATACAATAACAATTGGTGATGGTAATTAGAATGAAGCATGAAGATGAAATGAATGTCTATCTTATATTATCTCTAAACCTCTAAGTGACAGTAGTTTAAATCCAAGTTATTTAGATATAAGGGAGTATTCATCCGAAAACGACAGTGGTTTACTTCATGATGCATGTGGAGGTCATTAAAGTCCAAATTGCAAGGGCTCACGCCTCTCGTGCCTTCCGCAGCTTTTAAACAAGAACAGAGACAATACAATCGAACTATGAAGAGATCTACAACCTTTAAATTTTTATATTAATTTAGGTAATTGTCTAACTGCATGAACTTATCTTCTATCGTTAACTACATACATAACTTGATAATGTTTAATTTTAATTATGTTGCTTTCTTTTGTCAAAATACAAACGGCTATTTCTCATAGGAGAAATACTTGTACTATTCTGTTCTCGATTACAATAATAATTGACAGTGGCAAATCCGTTCGATATTAGACACATCGGAAGCGTGGCTTATCTAGCTTGACAGTTTACAACTTGTACTGAGGGCTAGTTCACACCAAACTGTCGGGCGACACGCAACGCCCACACATAAAATCTTATCAGCGCGTTATAGACTTAATTAGGCCCACACTAATTGTGATTATAGCCATAAAATTGGTGAGGGCTACTATAAAAAGTCATGACGAGTTGCGGATCAAAAATTGTTATGTTACTTTCGGCTCTTTGATATTTGTGTTAATGCCTCAATGAGAGTGGTTATACAGCTTTTTATGTGGTAGTAGACTTCGCCTTCGACTTCGCTCCAAACCTTTGCCATATAGCTTCATTGTACTGACTTACTTTTACTTTAAAGAATATCATAAGACATAAGACGTTACGGTTAGATACAGCTCAATTTATTAAAGTTATATAAGTATTACAATTGGTATTTAAAAAGGGTATCATTATAAAGAACAAAATCAAAACTAACTTCGTTCCTATCCGGTACTGATATAATAAAAAAATGTAGCTGACAATTTGTAAGTACCTCCACAGACCTGTACATCTTATTTCATTTTTGAGTATCCAAACCTAATCCAGGTTCATCTATTTGTATTCGATGACAGGTGTCTATGAACTGTGCTACTTAACTTTGACTACATTTGGAAGGCAGCTACTTCCATCACAAAAAACAAGCGACCGCGCGTCTAACCTATTTATGATTCAAAAAAGCGTTTGGTTTTTTAACTACTTATTAGCTACTTAACCGCGGGATTACACATGTGATAACGTCAGATCGTCAGATCGGCAGACAGGCTGCACCTGTGACGAAGGATCGACGATCTAATTCGGCCGGCTAATGAGTTACGGAACCCGGTAACCGAACGCTCCACCTGTCTGTGAAATAATTAGGGTACCGTAACGAAAAGGTAAATATGGAACCCTATTAAGAAGCCACTGTTTGTCGGTTTGTACTCTTAAACAGTAATATACTTGGAGGTTTTTACGAAATGTGTATTGTTATGGTCGCTATAATAACAAACACAAAAAGTAAAAATAAATAGACGACATAAAATACCGATACAAAAAACCGGTATTTTCCATCAATTTCGGTTTGCCTTCATTTTTCGGTTAACCGGAACCCTTCATGTGCGTTCGACTCGCACTTGTCCAGTAATATTTATTTACGGATCCCTCCAAAGATTATGAATATTTCGATGCGCTATCTTCCAACATCGGACCGCATATTATGTTACGGCGCGAGTAACTATGACGATCCATAACTTACTCGGCGGGCGAACCGGCCCGTAATGTCCGCTTCAATAAGGATTATATTCACGGCATCTCACACCTTCTTTGGAAGCCTTTTCTCAGAAATATAGGTTTTGGTCACGACAATATTATATTTCGTCCAAACAAGGGAATAAATCAATACAACGTTACTAGGGTTATCAACTTTACTGTTAGGGTCATCAGTTGTGTCTGTCTTTCCTTTTTTGTCTGCATGTTTGTATTCAGAGTTCGAGTTCCGGCTTAGCAACCAGGGATATGGTTAATTAATAATTTTCTAACTTTTCGGGTATGGTTTGTATTCTAACCGTATCTATGTCAGTCACAATACAATACAAAAAAAAATGACACGGCGTTTTGGTTAAGGCTTGAAAGACATGGAAATCAAAGCAGGTGAGCACGATTACCTCAGTAATACGATGAAAAGTGATGAATATAATAATTTAATATTTAATTATAAATTTATTTTGTGTTAGGAATCTATTTTTAGTAAATAAACCACTTTAGGTCAAGTGCAATCCGTATCTCATTTGTCCAAAGCTCACTTGTTCTCAAAACATAAAAATTAATTCTCAAAAGCAAATCCAGGCAAAGAAAAACAAGCTAGGAATCTAGTCTAGGGTATTATTCGTTTCGTAATGAGCACGTTTCCAAAGTGGCAGGGTAGCAGTCATCAATCATCGCCGGCGCCCCGTGACGAACGCAACCCAAACACCCATTGTGGTGATGCCACCCGCGAGACTGCTGCGAAACAGGTTGGATATTACATTAATATCACAATATTTTCAAGATTAACGGCTAGTTTAGGTAATATTTATTTGTATTTCGATTATCTAATTAATACTAAATTATATAATTATATTATTTAATTTTTGTAATTCATTTTTGATAAGTATTAATCACTTATGAAATCTAATAAAACAATTCGAATAATATACTAAGCCACTGAAATATTTTTTTACTTGTACCTACCGGTTTCTTTTTAACTACGTATGATTGTATTTAACGAGATAACAGGGAAAAAAATCCTTTGTTAATAAATTATTTTTCCTATAAGTAGCGTTTAAAATAGCTAACTTAAGCAACGCTAAATCCTATATTTAAATGGTAAAATATTAAACATAAGTAGGTACAATAGTGCTAAACATGATAAGTTTCATAAAATTAATATATTTTAATTTTGAACAAGATATGGTTATTTAATAAAATGTTATGAAGAAATGCGTAATTTGGCAACCCTGACGCACACAAAGCTGTGTGTGCCAAAATTCAAAGTATTCCACAAAACACTTTTCAACGACCACAACAAACCATTGTGCTGTAATTAATGGCTTGCACTTGCCTTGAAAAGAATGTCTTCCGGAGAAACCTCCCATTGCGCTTTTGAGTATAATTTATAGGCTGTATTTAAATAGGCAACCCTCAGTGACCACACACGTTAACAGTCGACACTTAGCAAAGCAAACTTGATAAAAGAAGCAAAAAAATACGTGGATAAAGTAACCTCGACTAGAAAACAATTGTGAAAAATATCTATTCTATCTTTAAAAATAGTCATCCGCTTATTATATACCTACTTGTATATACTTAGTAGTTACCTACTGAATCAGTCTTAGTAGGAAAAACGTAAAATGGACAATAATCTACAATTTTATCATAATAGCCATGTGTTGGTTGGTTCATTTCCTAAAATACGAGCATATAAATCAAAATCGCGCCTAATTCACAAGTAAAGAAACAGCCTTGCTTATTAGAGGTGTGATAAGTTAATCCTTAGAGGTGGGCAACGCATCTGAAGCCAATTTCAGGTAGGACTTTAATCTAGTAGGCTCTAATCTAGTGTTAGTCTACCTCATACCGTGAGTTTGACGATTCCCGTGGCGGAGCGGTTACCATACCGGTCTGTCGCGCAGTGGGCCCCGGGTTCGATTCCCGGCCAGACAGATAGGTATCTGAATGAGTTGAAATTTCTGTTCTGGGTCTGGGTGTTTGTGTATTCGTCTTTGTATGTCCATGGCACCCAGGACACTGGAGAAAATCCTACTGTGGGGCTATGTGTGTAGAAAGCTTTCTTTCCTGGGTGGCAGTAGACGTAGTAAGTTGACTGTATGCATCTACTTCATTATTATAAAAACATCCATGAAAACCACTCAATAATACACAAATTAAAACGTTACAGCATTCATGTAGTTTGTCGTTAATTTCATAGGTATGTGGAAATCGCACATGATTGAATCTGGCAAGTCCGCCGGGAGCGACGCATGTGCAATTAATTGGCTTATCGCGCCACTTTATTGATTCGGTAAGGCGATCCGTTTTAATTACCGCCATCGCTCATTTGCCACTGATTGGTTCACAACACTAGCATTGTGTGTGTGTGTGTGTGTGTGTGTGTATTAGGGTGTAAGCTTCCATGTAGACTTAGATCGTCATTTTTTTTTAATTCGACAGCATTGTATGCGTGGATGCGTGATGGTTGAACTTGTATACGTGTAAGATTAATGCTACATAGGTTTGTGTGTATGTGCAAAATTGCAAATGTATTATAGTAGGGTAAAAACTACTCGAGCTAGGCTTGCAACGAAGCTATATTTAGAAAGACCGATTATTTAAATCGAAATAAAGCAAGTGTTTGCTTGTTGATGGAAGTTTTGTGTTAGGTTGTGTAAAGTAGAGAACAAATCATGGAGATATACATTATGGTTAACTTAAGTACTTAGATTGTAGACTATAGAATCAAGCACTAAGAATAGTCCTAAATTACGTTGATGACAGCAGGGACTAGAAGTAGCTAAACTACAGACCGTTGTAAATCTAGACAATTTGTAACACCTCTACCTTTATGGTAGGTATTCACGACGATCATTCACAGTAGGCATTCTCATCAACCAGCACGCATGGTCGTTACTGGTCTGCCATGATGAGTTTTAAGTTCAATTCCGCACAAAACAAATCTATGTGAAACAAGTCTTAGTAATAAAGTGAGTTTTTTTTAGTACTTTACGAGTACATGTGTCTATAGCATGACAGACACAATCATGACCCAATTAACGTAGATAGCGATTTAAACTTAGATACCTACGAACATTGTGGCATACCGTATATGAGGGTATAATTTAGTATCGTAAAAAGAGCAATAAACGAAAGCCGTCCGCTGAGCATATGTCGCGAGGAGTGCTATTACAGCTAATTGACAGTCGGCACACGAGCCGTGTTTACTGCAACATTTGTCACTTCCCGACCTAATGACATATTACACGTCGATACAGCCGGAACCCTTTCAAAATAAACACCACTGTGGGAGGGACTCTCTACACTTGTCAGCGTGGAATCCGCTTGAACTGGTCAATGTACGGTTTCCAATATTTTACATATGTACATTGCTTTAAAATAAACGCGTTTTAATGCGAACAACGTCGTTTGTAAAATTCGTAGACATAACCCAATTAATTCGATTTCAAGTCGATAAGTGTAAATAAACTGTAAGGAGGGACGTGAGATTCGTCTCTTAAGAACAATGTGTAAACCTGTTGAAAATAAATCTTTGATACCTATGCCTATGATCCACTAAAATAAACTGTCTTTTTGTTCACTTGTCATCGTGGTTTTCATACCGATTTGTTTCTATCGTTCTCACGTTTACTTTATATCGAAGACATAGAAACTTTTTCAATCGATTTAAACCGATTTTGTGACGATAAATGTAAGAACACCCACACGTCAATATTGCCGGAACCCTTTCAAAATAAACACGACGCCGTTACACTCCACACATAGACAAACATTTGTTTAGTAGCGGACACGCTAGTTAATTTTACATCAGCCGCAAACAACCAAGATTGCTATCCTAATGATATAAAAATATTTAAAAGCCTTTATTTACAAGTAATATAAAGCGCTAATCGATGCAGAGTATGATACCGCATATTTAACTGAAATAAATTTGTTTCACGTATTGTAGGTTCGAATATGGCATGTATATGGCGTAGGTATGGCGTTAGTATCGAATTTTGGTTGTAGCATATAACCGATCCCAGAAAGTTATAAAAACTAATTATGCGTATTATTACAAAAGTAAATAAATAATAACGCAATTACAAATTGCATTCTTGCAAACATTGTCAGTTGATAATATACATTGTAATCAAAATGGTAGACTCATTTAATAATGGTAGAGCCAAAGTGAACTTCATACAAGATGTAACAAGTGCCATGATAATTTACTTTGAAGCACGGAAACCGACCCTCGCTACTAACTCCACAAACAGAGTTATCAATAATCACGATTTCGTTAATCGCCCGGGGCAGACGATGGGTTATGGCGTCCTCATAATAAAGATGTAATATCGCCGGCGGCGTGCTCTCCCGAGGGTGACGAATCGCTCGACCGATTAACTCTTAAACGACAAATAGAGAAGCTCCCTTCCCGCAGCCCTCCCATTCGGGGGAAAACTAAGCCACGACTTCCGCTAATTATTCGGGGGAGCGGCTCCGCGAATATCGCCGTCCCCCTCCCACCCCGCGATCCGATGCATCTCCGCAAAAACTCTCCGAAAACCAAAATTTTCCCTTCTCCGGCCGGGCGCTCATATTTCTTCCCTCTCGCTCCCATTAAACACGCCGTAAACGCTTTCCTTTTTTCACGCCCTCGCTCTAATAGAAAGGCAAATTACGAGCTTACGGGCGCGGACGGGTGGCGATGTACGAAACCGCGGCCGGCCTCGTGCGTCCCGCTCGCTCCCGCCCGCCACAATATTTCTACGTCGCTCGGGAAAACGGGGGCAGACTACGTGAACTTTCACGTCATATGTTTATTCGTATCATGTACTCGCTTCCACAACGGCCGTACACGTGAAACTCGGCCTATTGTGGCTGGAGTCACGACTCGCGTCAATCTCCCGTGCTCACTGCGATACAAAAGCTACCTTTTAAATGGCACGCGGCGCTTGCATGTTATCAATTGTGGCTTAGAATTTCGTAACATTTAGTACCATTTCTTATACCGATACGTGAACTTTAACGTTAAATGACAAAGTTTGTGTAGGTAAGCGAGCGTTGTCACGTTACGTCGGTATTAGCGAGGATTGCTACAATTTGTCGACGTGGCTGGATTTTCCGTATAAACTGTCAAGCCCCGAGTGAGCTGTAAAGCAACAATGAACATCAACGAACAAAGCTGACGAGCGCCTCGCGTGACGTCACCGATAGAATTAACCGATGCAACCCGGCTACGCTCACATTACTAACTCGCAAGACCCTTATATTAAAATCAAACAATATGACAACAAACTTGGACTTTATAGATATGTCCAATCGACACAATGATTTATCAATAAATGATAAGATGATGGTAATCGTAACCATTAGAATCTATGACCAATACGATCATACTATAGAACAATCTAGATAGGTAGGTACCTAGATGGTATTATAATAGAACGTAAAACATATGAAATTATAACATTAGTCGAATATCGATATAGTGTATAATACAAATCGCCTGCTATTGACGTTATAGTTGAAGGTATTAATTTAAAACTATGTCAAGAAGAATAACCTAATAGCTATTGAAAGGGAGCCACTTAAACAAAATGCCACGACCAACCGCTTCGTTAATCAGACTGCAAAGTTACACTACATAGTAGTTATTTATTTTATTCGTAATTCAATTAAATTTAATGACACATTAAAACCACCTTTAATTCCCATTATATAGTCAATAAAAGTGTTTATGCCTATTTTAGTGCGATTCTAAGTTTATAGCCGTTCTTTTACAATAGGATAATAGTGGTATAAAATAATGCTTATCTTGTAGTAAGTAATAAACCCTTGAACCATGAAAGCAAGGTGCAGATTGTACAAATGGAAACAAAAACCATCATTATTTACCTATAGCATCGTAACCTTGATATACAATTTCGCAAACCGTTCCTTTTCTATAGTTTACTAAGATTATAGAAAAGGAACGGTTTGATAGATAATTACAAATAAAATAACCTAATTTTATCAAAATATAACATTAATAACATGGCTAGTAATAGATTCTAAACATTGCACTGTTTGGATTTACCTGCAAGTTTGCACAGCAAATATTCAAACTTCATTCTGGTGTAATTTAAAGAAACTACGTGAAGCTTGCATACATTGGTTACTTCAAACCGTCAAGAGCACCCAAATTTACCAAATGTGACTTTAAGTGGAACTCCATCATTACAATAAGAAAAGATAGGTGGGTACACAAACCAATAGGTTCTAGTTCAAAATATTAATGAGAATTACTACCTTTACTTTCTTAAACATAAAATAAGTCAATAGAAAAATTAAACTGATGACAGGAAACCTTGCAAGGGAGCCTCATAGTTTATTTAAACCGGCTAATAGACTAGTCAAAGCATGATTGAACATCGACAACTATGTATGTCCCGGCATTCATGATTCAGTAATGGCTGATTCAGTAATGACTGATTCAGTAATGACTGATTCAGTAATGACTGATTCAGTAATGACTGATTCAGTAATGGCGGATCGCAGTCTTGTTGAAACGAATGCCGGTCATTTTCGAGTTATCGACTTAACGCCACCGCGGAAATGGTAAATAATGACTTCATCGGTCGCTGGCGACGGTAACGGATATAATTTGGTGGAATTAGACGTCATTTGTACAAACTTATGCTTCCAACTTGCTCATTTGGTCCCTCGCTTTATTACATATAGTCCATGGTGCGTTAACACGAATTGGTTTCTGTTTAAAGGTGATAGAAGTCTCTGGACTTCGACTCTTGACTTATTTGAGGTACCACCGCGATCGTCTTTATCCGTGATAGAAGGTAGACGACAAAAAATTCTATTGTCCTAATGAAGAAAATATTTTAACTTGACGTAAAGTTAACACGAAGTTACCTCAAAGACATATTCACTTAATTAAAGAACTACTAATCACTTATAAAAAATAAAGGTTATGAAGTTGTCTTTTTGCTGTAATTTGGTGGCAGCGTCGATAAAAATGAAATAGTGTACGGTTTTTTAATGTCAAATAAAAGTGAATCGCTTACATCTGCTCATTCAAGTCTGAGCACGTTTTACCAACTAGGGATGGCCAATATCTGCCTGAGATCGATTTTACAAAGAATCGATTTTTGGAACAAAACATAGATTATTTGATATGAAAAAATTAATAGATATCAGGAAATCGCCATTTTTTCTATTGCAATTACATTTATAGATGTGACAAAAACCTTACTGCTCGCTTCTTTGTTTATTTTAATCTTGTACGCAGCACTAAAATAAGAAAAGCCTTCATTATTTTTGCGCAATGATTTCATCGATTCGAAAGTAATTTGAATCGATTTTAATATAATTTTCGGCAACCCTACAACCAACCCTTACTTCCTCCACGTAGACGCGATTACGTTTTTGTTACAAAAAGACCGACTCGACTCGCCCACCCGGAATCGACATAAAAATAATTTATTCCCGCCGAGGGGTGGCTGTGAAAATTTAACGCTTTACCCGAAAAAAATGACACCACATGACAAAATCGAAACCAGTTTGCATCTTTACTTTTTTAAACTGTTAGAACGAGAGGGAAATAGTTTCAGCGCCTCAAGCGCTTGTCAAATCTCACGGTGCAACTGCTTCCGTAATTCTATTCTAATTAGTTACATGTCATCTGATTATGTTGTAACAGATGCTTAATTCCGTGTAATGATATAATTTTAGTACGCTAATTAATAAGCAATTATGACTTAACTCGCATTCATGTTTAAGAAAATGATTTTGTTCATTTTTAACAAATCGTAACAAGAACAACGGTAAGAAATCTTAATTATATTAGCAAAAAAGACGATAAAAATTTACAAGAAAAAGCATTGTTACCCCAAAAGGCTAAATGTCTCACAACAACCTTAAACCAAAACATAGAAGCGCTCTACATTGCTTATACACTGAAAACGGTGCTAAATATCACTACATAGTATAAAACAAAGTCGCTTTGCGCTGTCTGTCCCTATGTATGTTTACATATTTAAAACTACGCAACGGATTTTGATGCGTTTTTTTTTAAATTTATATATTGATATAAGAGGAAGGTTTATATTTAATTTAACGTGTCTGAAGCGACGGGCAAAAGCTAGTCACATAAACCTAGAATAAATATGTAGGTTCCTGTTTATACCAACACTAGGATTTTGCCTGTGTTATCGTCGGTGCCATAGACACACATAGATGACTTCACAAAACTCAGATTTTAGTTGGAATCGAACCCGGAACCATCCGCGTGTGAGATCCGTATGGTGACCGCTATATCACGAGGTTCGTCAAAACAAGAGGATATCATGTGTTAGCAACTAAATAAGAAGAAAAAACATTTCTTTCTAAAATCTGACTGGTAATCCTAACGAGGTTGTCTAGAAAAAAAACGTTGACTAGTATTTCTGCCGGTTAGTCTAACCTTAGTCCCTAACGGGTGCTGGCAAGACTAACAAGACCCACTGGTCGGGCAGTAAGGGGGTCGGGGGGTCGGACACAATGGCTCGTTTGCCCACAATGCCGCCCCCTCGCGGCCCACTTCATTACGCGTATTGTGCGGTACACGGTGACTTCTGACCCACGCCCGGTGGCCTCAGCATTCCACGGGTTGATCTATTGTCTTGTGTAGACAGATTCGGTCGGATTTTGCTGCTTTTGCGAATTAGTTTTTTTGAGTTATTTTTTTTTAAGTCTGTCATATAACGATCATTTTTTTACCAAAAAATAAGCAGCATTTTTTATATACATACATGTTGAATACCTATCTACTTAGGTACCCAATAGGTATACAATATCAATATAATATAGGTAACGCCTTTTATGATAGGTAAATTAATATTAAATGCCTTCGTAGATCAATAAAATTGATTCACTCTTTAGAGCGCAGTGAAAACCAATTATACCTACTATAGGTAGGTACCTTCCACTTATCTCGAATACTTTAACAATAGTTGTAGAAAGTTGTAGAAAAGAAAATTGTTTAAATCCGACAATTTAGACACGTATTGCACACTAGCTGTCATATTTAAGAGCTTATTAATCATCTTTAGCTACTGGCGTAACATCAATATTAGTAAATTGGAAGCAATCAATCATAATAATCGATTTCGGATACGGTGGAACGGCGGGAAAATTAAATGATTATCTGTTTAAACATCGAATGTTGGTTAATAATAGGCGAGATAATATCTCATTGGTTCACAATGAACGTAGGTGGTGGAACATGCGCCCGCGCATACAATGGCAACACACAATCGCGGCTAATTGTGCGTCGACAGAATTGCTTGCCACCTTGCGACATCGATGACCATATTAAATTAAGCTTTGGCTTGGATGAATAGCCCGTTATGCTGAACAATACTTTTATAACCCAAAATGGACGCGGTTGTGAAAACGTTTTTTATCATGCTATAAAGAGGGATTACCTACTTATGGTTTCGTGCCAATCTTTATATGTTTGTTATACGTATTCTTTCTTACACCATGTAACAAACGTATCCTACTAGCCATTGAATATAGATAAGTAGGTACTCTTATATTTAAGTTGTCAGTAAATTCGTCTTGATAGACCAATATTTTAGATAGAGTCAAATATAAACACAGAAACTGAGTGCTGCCATATCCTATAATTTAAGTAATGCTTTTTCATAAATTATAGTAGCATAAGTTACGCCTTAGACCTTAAGCTATCTTCCAGTGAAAGTCCCGTCAAAATCGGTCCAGCCGTTTAGAAGATTGCCTCAGCCAAACAAACAGACAGACAACATTTTTTTAATTGCATTTTCGTTATAGGTGTCGTGTGTATTTTCATATGGATTGAGTAAAAAGTTGTTACGTTAAAATCACAAACAGACACTTCAATTTTATTTATCTGTATAGATTTTAAATTCGATTTCAAACAGTAAAAAGAAATAACGTCTTGATCTGCTATTGATTAAATTCCATTAGTTATCCAGTTAAAGTCCACATATGTTCAATGGAACGTCAACGAGCCGTGAGATGGATGATGATTACTCTCTATGATTCCCAAAATCACCCGATGTCCATGATTACGTAATCAATCTCCGTCGGCCTTTCATCGGGCGGCGCAGGCGCATCTCAAATTCAATAGCCTTTACACTTTTTTTGTAATTATTTAACATCCCATATTATATTTGGGCGTTAATGGCTGTTAAATGACCATCCGCTTAATGACGGCTCTTCTCAATCGCACTTCATTAATACAAAAAACGCTCGGTGGCTGTAATCGTATTTTAATTATTTTTGTGATAATACCCTCAGGTGTAGTGTGGTAAGTTATTTAGAACGTGACCATAAGTCCCGCTATGTGTGATATATTGCGACTGTGCAAAGAAGCAAATAGGTATGTTCAACATTGAATCAACTACCTTCATTATATTTCTACTTCAAATAAGGCACGAAATTTTAAAATCAACATGGTCTACATAGGACGAAACGAATACTTAGTAGAACTAGGTTTTAACATTGCTATTTAAGACGGCTTTACTAGCTACTTAACATTCGGTTTTCTTTTTGTGATCTCAGATAAATAAAGTAGGTAGATCTATCATTCCTAACAAAAATTGAATCCATTTTTAAAATGGTCGGGTTATAAAAGTGATTATGTGAGCGTAAATAAACTAAAGGTACTGACAAGAAACGCTAGTTTTGTGTAGATAAGTGTGTGCGTTTATACATGAAAGTAGCGTAGTTTTTTGACTTCACTCAAATACAAGGCGGTGAGTAATCTAGCTATTTTATTTATCTGAGTTTGTGATAAACACTGGTAAATTCAAATTTTAAGATTCCGTACGTAAAGGTTAAGAACGGAACCCTATTAAGTCTCCGGAACTCCGTATTCGACTCATTATTATTCACTACATTTGCGTCCATCTCTGGCAAGAAAAAATGGCCACGGTAAGTATTCATTGCAGTTGCAGTAGCAACAGTAGCTGACAGTTTGCGCGGCGCGAATCGCGTTGCGTGGGCGCATTGTACGCGAACAAACTCCGCGTAAGCAGTAGCTACGACATTAATCATCGTGAAATCTTGAAGTATCTCTGTCAGATGCTCGAATCGTAATGAATTGAAATACGCAGCTATTGTGCAATTATACCGCTAATGATGTTTACATTCATTGGTTGTGACATTAACAGAATGCCTGCTAAATCCGATTTCTTTTGTTATACAAATGTGAAAGAATTTTTACGCTATTTTTACGTGTATTTTGTTTATGCTGTTAAATGTTTATGATCGTTTGTAAATCGTGTAATATTGAGTGGGCATTAAAGCGCATAAAAATATAATTTCGAGACTATATTTCATTTAGTAAGAAATAAGCATACCTGCAGTTCACTTGATAATAAGTCGCCAAATTAATCCATGGACATATTTGGCATATTTTGTTATCAACTTCAGATTGGTTTTTATTCCACCCGAGGAACCACCACAGGAAAGGAACAAATACTTATAGGCCAATACCTATAAGTATTTGTTGATTGACTGTCCTTGGACAATCCAAGGCTATCTCCAAGGATTCAGTTAGAACAGCATGATTCTATTTATAAAAAAGTTTTGCAACTGTAAACACAGCATAGTTTCAGGACCATTTCACTCCGAATCGCCATTTTATCGGGATCGGCATCATGTGTTAAAATATTTATGTTTATATTAATACGTTTGTGGTTCATTACGCACACGCCGACTGAACCGCCAATTAAGGTTAAATTACAATAAGGCCGGTCCATTATTATATCGATGACCAAATAAAATAAATAATATGTATGGTGGCTATACACAGAATTGCCAATAATGAGGAACATATATAAAGTTTGGTAGGCACTCTACAGCGTGACCACCTAAAGCATCGAGGTTCCAGGCTCTTAGTCTACTAGGTAGGTACTATTCCAGACTAACATAACGTACCTTCATGTTTCCGAGTTAGATAATATTACTGGGTCAAGCAGATATCAAAAGTAAAAAAATATATATTTATAAATTATATCTCGTACCTTTTTTTACCTTTCATAACTTGAAACAATTAACCAATTTAATTAGCCTAATCGCTGTCCTATGGAAGTATGAGACAAAAAAAATTGATAGGTAGGTGGTATGACAAAATCAGGAATATATTTATGACATTAAGGAGTTGATCCCTTTCCCGTTTGTCCTCAGAAGCCCTTTATTATGATATTAAATATCAGGAAGACATTTCCAATGTCACGCGATGATATCCCGACAACCTTCTTTTTATTAACGGAAAATAGGACCCTATAGACGCATTTTTTGTCATAAGATCATGGAGATATTTTACTTCCATAAAAATTAGGGTGGTCCTCATATAAGACACTTGATTTCTTTTTTATTAATATAATTTTATTTCTCTATCATTTAGATACAATCGTTTAACTAGTATGATTATTGTACATTCTTGATATGAATAAATACCGGAAGAGAACTTCCTTGTCCAGATTGACGTCTTATTAAGTAACATTATTTAAATAACACATTCAGCATCAGGTCATACAAAGTTAAGGAATACTACATTATAAATCTTCATCAAAGCCGCGTGGGGGCACGCGAGCGTTGAACTCTTTATTATAGCAGATACAGAGAGTTCCTGGACTGTCAAGTTGAAAGGTGCATTAGTGCAAAATAACACGTAGCCACGAAAATTTCAATTAAGTTTAATGCACATGTCGGACCCTACCTCCCCTCTCTCCCCCTCCCCACTCTCCCCACTCGCTCGATTTATTAAAACCGATTACGGCTAAGCCGACGCTCGCCTGACTTCGCTCTTGTTTTATCGCTGCCGTTGCATTTTATTAGCCAAAATATGACGACGATGATAATACACCTTTATCCCTTTATTAATCAAGACAATTACTCAACATTTCAACCGTTATATAAGGCCCGGTCCGCTTTCAACCGTTTTGTTGAAACCGCTTTTCCTAACCGCAAATAGAACAATATAATAAATAATATTACCTATATTGTTCTATTTGCGGTGATGATATTTGCGGTTATAAGATGATGTGAAAAAGATTTCTGGACAAAATGGTTAGCGAGATCGAGAGAAATGGAAAGCTTTAGAGAAGACCTTTACCTGAGGGGTGTCGATGCTAAATAGAACAATAATGAACGATAATTTTGATAATATAAAAAAAGAAAATTTCATAAATTACTCTTTCTCATATTGGTTAATTAATTTTACCTACTTAAGAATTAAAAATAATCGAATTAACTGCTCCTGCTCTATAAGAATTCCGTCAGTAAAGGTAAAGTACAATTTATAATTATTGACCGACACGATTTGCTGCCACACAATATTTATATAATATCGAGTAATAACGTTGCAATAACAACTGTTTACTGTGTTATTTTCATGTAACAGTTCAACGTTAACCGATAATAATCGTTAATATTGAACCGGTCTCGGACACTATAAAGTAAACGTCCAACCACTGATTACCTATTAATAAAACTACTGCTAATGAAAGTTAAAATATTTAATATCAACTTATAGCCATTTGCTCTAAAATAAATTTCAATTATGAATCAACTGATAGAACCTGATTATGATGCGATAAAAATCTCAACATATTAATCGAACATTTCGGTTTGATAACTACATCTAAACTATGCTCACCGTGTGAGATTATAATGCCTTAAATAATATGAAAACCACGTACGGTCTGACTCGCAATGGATCCCAGGTTCGAATCCCGGCCAGACAGGCATCTAAATGATGAATTTAGATTTTTATTCTGGGTTTGGGTGTTTGTGTATTCGTATATGAGTGTGTCCATGGCACCCTCGACACTAGAGAGTGTCGTGGGTGCCCTGTCTGCTGTGGGGCTTTGAGTGTAGAAAGTGTGTTTTATTATAAGATTCCTACATACCTACATAAATTTATTTTAGACAACTCATAATATGCCAGT
>DWPV01002373.1:0-17421 GCA_018251915.1 Urbanus proteus proteus
TTATTTTGTTTTATCGCCGTGTCAATCTCGCGACATGTTTATTGATTTACTTTTCAAACGCTGGTGAAACCGCGGGATTCGGCTAGTGTGACATAAGTAGAATGATATTATTCAACTAAGTTTACTGTTCAAAACAGGAAAACAAATTCCTAAGATATTATTCTACGAATTTATTCTTCTTTAATTCGAGTTTAAATGTGATTAGTCATAATACAAATATTGTTATAACACGGATAATACTTTCAAGGAAAAGAATTAGAAATTAATTTTCCTTGTGTTATTATTTCGTAATCATTACATAATGCAGCCATTCTCAAAGTATCTCCGCGGAGCCCTGGGCCTCCGCAAAGCCTTTACGGGGGCTCCGCGAGAATATTCCCATTAAATTATTTTTCTTTCATTACAGTATACACTTACACTGTAACATGATTACTCGTTACAAAAAAATGCACTTTACTTTTCGTTTATTTGGGGCTCTGTCAAAACTTTCGCTTTTCAAAAGGGCTCCGCCACCAAAAATGTTTGAGAACCAATGACATAATTATTTTCCCGCGTGACGGAGCGGTCACCGTATAGATCTAGTACCAGTGGTCCAGGGTCGATCCCCGGCCATACATGTCTGAATTATGACATTAGATTTCTGTCCCGGGTCATGTGTTTGGTTGGTGTTTGTGTTAACGTTTTTGTGTCCATGAACTCCATGACACCCACAACACGAAAAATCCAAATTTTAGTGGAGCTATTGGTGTAGGTATTAATTATTGTCCCACTGCCCACTGCTGGGCACGAGTCCAAATGGGGATTATACACAGTTCTTTTTATATAGACTTCACACATCTTTGAGAATAATATAAAAACTGCATTCCACCATTCCATTAGTTTGAAATATTTAAAATGACGGGATTATTTTCTATGTAGAGAAGATACAAATATAGCTTAGCTATATCTTATCTTTACGCGGCCTCGGCTACCCTTATGCCCTATTAATTTTTATTCGGCACACAAGGCGAGCCGGTCGCGTATTTATCATACTGTGGCGTCTGAGGCCAATCATTAAGGACTATAATTGTATTTCTCCTTTATTAATATTTTCATTTACAATACAATATTTGCATATAAATAAGGTAAATAGTAAGGTACAGAATCGAGCATAGCCCTGCGGGTTGTGTAGATTTTAACCGAGTTACAAAGTTAAGCAACGTCGGACACAGGCGGTAGATGGATGGGGGACCGCTAGTGGCAAAAATTTCATGCGCGTTTCCGCGCTTCGGAGGGCACGTTAAGCTTTCTGTCCCGGTTGTTATCCTTGGATAGCAGTCGTTAAACCTTGTCGGAGGTTTTATGGGCGGCTTGAAAACATTCGACACGGGCTGGCCACTAATCGGTATCCCCTCCACCAACACGCATTGGAGTATTATGGGAGAAGACCCGTGCCCAGCAGTGGGACATATAAAGGGTAACGGCAAGGTAGATAGTGAGTTATACATATTAATGTTTACATTTCCAATTATTCTATCCATAGGTCTTGTAAATGTTATAAAATTCATGCATTTTTTGCGTAGATAATCATAGATAGATGAATCATTTGCCTATTTTCACGAAGTTAAACATATGAGCGATTTTACTTACTTTTTAAAAATGAATTTGAAGAATATTTCTTCATGCTAATTAAATTACTTTTTTTTGTTTTCGAGAGGAAAACCTTAAAAAGGTACCCGACGTTATGCTTTGTGATGTTCCTACCAAAACCCCCAAAATTGAAGTCCCTTTTTATAAACATTTTAACCTACTTTTGATTGTCGCAAATAAAACTTTATATGTAGCTTCAACTCAGATAAATAAAGTAGGTAGATCTATCATTCCTTACCAAAAAATGAAGCCAATTTTAAAATGGTCGGGCCATAAAAGTGATTATGTGAGGGTAAATAAACAAAGGTACTGACAAGAAACTAAGCTAGTTTTGTGTAAGTGTGTGCGTATAAATACATGAAAGTAGCGTAGTTTTTTTGGCTTCACTTAAATACAAGGCGGTGAGTACTACCTATTTTATTTATCTGAGAGCTTCAATAACAATATAGTAACTTGGTATCTTTGAGCTGATCTGATAATTTTGCTAGGGTGTGAATGAAGGAATTCTTCAAAGGCTACTAGTAAACCCCTCGAGTTTGGGGTCATATAATACGATTTCACGAGTCCAGTAAATCCATGACAATAGCGCGTTTTTAATATTTTTTTAATTCCATTTTTTTATTTTTCTCTCTATTTATTTAAGGTCATTTTCACATGAATTCCCAAACAGTCAGCGTTCCTCAACCTGGCATTTACACTAGATGTTATTAATTCTATTTATTATACTCTCTATTTATTTAAGGCCATTTCCACACGTATTCCCAAAAAGTCAGCGTTGCTCAACCTGGCATTTACACCAGATGTAACACGCTCACTTTCCTTCACAAATTTCTTTTTCCTCCTAAATCACAATTGTCATGTGTATAACGTAGTGTATCAATGTCGGGCATACTAAGTTTTAGAGAGCGCGGGAAGTGTGTCAATTACGACAAACAATTCGCGGTAGTCAAATGTGACAACTCTATTTTTTATAATATTACTAGACGGTTACACCCGCCTTAAAAAAGTAAAAAAGAATCTATACAAATAAACAAAATTGAAGTGTCTCTTTGTGATTTCAAAATAACAACATTTTACTCAATGCATATGAAAGTATACACGATACTTTCATATGCATTGAGCAATGCATATGAAAGTATCGTGCAAAATGCAATTTAAAAAAAATTGACTGTCTGTCTGTTTGGCTGAGGTAATCTTCTAAACAGCTGGACCGATTATCACGGGACTTTCACTGGAAGATAGCTGAAGGTCTTAGGTGTAACGTAGACTATTTTCATTTTTGAAAAAAGCATTAGCGTGCGCTCCTCTCGCATTCGATCCTTCTCGTGGGAGAGCAGGATTTCAGTTATGTTTAAATATGCATTCTTCTTACCTTTTTAAACGCAGATGAAACCGCGGGGATCATCTAGTTTTGAATTTTTTTTGAAAATGTTAGAACCCTTTGTGGTTCAAAAGGATGCTCCCATCTGACAAATCATCACAGAACCTAAACTACCTAGAAAATTTGGAAACACTACATCTAAATCTCTTTCTGCCTTATAATATCAGTGTCAAACGCTGCTGTGTTCTGGTCTGTAAGACTTACTTAAAGATTATGTGGGTTTATAACTTGTAGCTTAATCCTAAGGGAAGGGATACGCATCAATCCGACTAACATAGGTAGAAATCTTACCTTAGGCTGCTTACATATTTTTGCAATCAAAAATTTTTATGACAATCTATGTAGCTTAATGGCGCTTGACATTTTCTATACGACTTATATATTTAAATAGATATAAATGAGACGCAATTAGCAAAGTACTACGACAAATAACATTTTAAGAATCCGAAAAAAAAAAAAATTACCTTGAATTTGCGGATGAAATAAACGGAAAACATTATACATAAGGTCAGAGCATCACACATATGAATGTTTGTCCTAGATACAGTACGATCGCATCTCACGACCGGTCTTCTTCGATGCCCATTAAGCGACGTTCTAAGGATTTTTTGTGATAAATTACCTTAGAATAAAAAATAAAGACACGTTAATATAAGCGTTTGATTTCTTCCGTCGATATTTTGGCCTTCTCGTTAACTATTAATGAGACATTATATTTTGTAACAAAATTAAACAAAAAATAATGATATATGATGATAATGCCTAAGACGTAACAATACATACGTACCTACCTAGTTTACAGAAAACTGCAGAAGTGTGTATATTAAATCTGCCGATTTCTATATCAATTGCAAACAGTGCAAAACAATGACGATTACGTTCAGTACAAAGAATCTCGGATGAGTCTGACGGTACGTTCTTGTATGATATCAATGAAGGGAAAATGATATTATTCTATTGGATATAGAAATTAACACATAATATGTATGTATATCTAATAATAACTTTGAATTACCATCCACGCTATCGATGACACTCAACGTCACTTACAACTGCTAGTCATACATTAAAGCTATAATGCGTTGTCTTTCTTTTTTGTTCCAAGTCACATTTTCTACATATCATAACTTGTACTTAGGAGAAATCACGAATAAACAAATATTTAAACCATAGTAGTTCTAAATTTGACAGATTTAAGAAGTTTGCCTTGCTAGGAATCTAATTCGTTCCGCATGTCAGCCATTAGGTATAGGGAATTCCTATATATATTAAAAATTGAAAAAATGTATATAAATGAAAAACCGGTCTAGCATTCATTTTTTCTCGCGAAGGCTCAAGACTAACATAATCTTATGTTTTAATACACTAGAAACAAGTTCTTAAATCACAGACACAATATGATTATATTTATTTGTATAAGTATTTGTATGTATCTGACATACTTCAGACAATAGCCCGAGATGTAGCCGACGCGTGGGCAACTATTTGATTAATCTATCACTCAGTTCTAGGTCGAATGGAGGATAATGACCACGTAAACGCTTCGTGTTTAACCGTAATCTGTGCTTCAGATAGGCTTGGAGTTCTAGTCAAAAACATAGTATCAGAAATGATATTCTAGTCTAGACAAACTGTGGGTGCTGTCTATATTATGGATGTAGCAAACGAGCATGCAGCCCACCCGATGGTAAGGCCACTACCGCTATTGGACGCGTTGCTACCCGTTAAGCATAGTTGGAACGCCTCGAATAAATATAGCTCCTTTATCCCTTAAAAGCAAACACGGTATGTATTGGTTATTTTCATACGCTTGTCAAACGTAGAAATTTACTCACAAAATTAAAAATAAAATCAAGTCAGAGGGGAATGAAAAGAAGTGATGCACATAAGAAAAACACAGAAAATCAGGCATAAAGAAATTCGTGCACAATCCGAAATAATCGATGCTCTGAACTACTCTTTAAATCTCAAATGGAGATGGACGAGACACGTGGGCAGACTCAGTGATGACACCATACCATACATACATACACGCACCATAGTACGTAATGTCTACCTGTCATCACCGTCATCACCGGGTAACACTATGGGGTTGCCCGGTCCAGCAGGCCACAGAAGAAGAGCTTTGGCACGATGGGCACAAAAAACCGATACCGATAAACATTCATGGAGGTTGCCGGTTAACTTTTATATGAGAGCATCTTAGTCCTTGGGAGTACCAACAGAGATAGGAATCCTTTTCTATATGAATTCAGATCTCTATGGTCTGCCGAGTTCGTTGATCATCAGATGGACTGAATTCTGGGCTACTTTAATATTTAAAGCAAGAAGTTAAGTAAGTGATTATGCTGAAATCACTACAAAGTAATAGTGTTGTACAATAAAAATAAACGCCTGGTGTCTGAGTTGCGTTAATTTGAAGAGAAAACCGCTAATTAAACTTTCAATTTGCTCAGTAGCAAACATACTAGTAGTTTAAGCGGTTAATATGAAAACTAAAAATTGTATGTGCTAACAAAATCGGACTTTCTTTACTCATACGTATTGCGGAACTATAAAACGAATAAAACATAATATAAGTATTGTGAAGTGAAGTAACTGTGAAGAAAAAATATTTCTGTCCAATAATATCTATCAGTGTTAAAGTTGTAAAGTTTGGTGAAAAACTCGTAAAAAGATGCGTTGCTACCCCTAAGGTCTAAGTTGGAACGCCTCGAATAAGTTACACTGCTGTTATTAGAAATAAGTGTGGCGCCGCCAAAACCTTACCACAAAGGGTTCCACCGCCTTCAAAATGTCTGTGGATGCCAATTGAATAGACATAGCGTGATAATGGTACCTTGGTTCTTTTTCTTCTAGTAATCTTCCCTAGCAAGTCGTTTCCATGCTTCTTGTTTCCACAAACGATCACCACAATCAAGATAATGATTGGACACTCGATACGTATTCGTACTATTTTTATTACGGTGCCCATACACCGGAACATTGCGGTTATGTACTTGTTTCACGGATTAAATCGTAGTTAATACTTATATTTTACGGCGATAAACCGGAAGCACTTAACCGAAATAATATATTTTGTCTTTCATAAAAACAGCAAATGCGTTAAGGATATGTAGCTCGATTACAGCGTCATCTATAAACGCAATTCATGTTTGCACTTCTAATTTGAGTTAATTTGTATGGGAAAAGTCAAACAAGGTTTGAATAACAATAGGCTTGTAATGGTTTTACGATGTTTTTCATATTTTTTATCTAGGTCTAGGTCATTTCGTCTTTAAAATGTGTATATCCTAAAAAGTTTAATGGAGCTATTGACCTAAAACTGTTCTAAAAGTAATACTTACCAAGATTTAAAATAGTAACCTACGTCATTTAAACTATAGATCAATTACATAAATTAAAGTGAGACAATAAATGCTATTGGGTTAATACAATTCTTAAACGTAGTTCTACCCGTTCGACCTTAGTTTATCCATCCTTAACAAGTCACTTTTTAAACACTCGAGAAGTTTTTGCACTCCGTAATCGTTGCAACACTTCCTATTTCTTGTAATATTGATTCCAAGTTAAATGCTCTTTATTTATACTTACTTGTCTGATAAAATAGGAGTCTATTTCGATTAGTAAGGGAATAGTTTATTGGATTAAACAAAGGAATAGAGGGTCAATGATCTTAAGCCATGAATCGATAGGTTTAACGTCTTTACCTTACATACCTTGAGTGTTGTAAGCCAGTCTTATTAACACTTTGTGAATAATTACAAAACTATTGTTTTTTAACATAAATAACGTAGAATAAATATTTGTAGTACGAAACTATTGGTAACAAAAATGTTCCTTATGCCAAACGAAAGCACTTTCCGCCGGTTTTCATAGATGTCACTAGTATCACGTCGAAGTGTCCCAACCACTGTAATATTCTGACATCACAATTAATACTCAATTCACGAAATTTTATTGATGTAATGTCTTTTGCTGAGGTTAAATATTGCGTTTATTTTATTATCGCACGCTATATAGGTACCTACCTAAAAAGTATTATCAGAGAAACAATTTTTATAAGTCGCTTGCCTATGAAGTAACGGAAAAAACAAAAGTATATTAAAACTATAAATACAACCTAAATTACTTAAAAGTTCTTAAGACGCTAATATTTTTTTACAAAATTTTAACATGAATCCATTTCTATCCATTTATTCCACAGCTTATAATCCAGGAAAGTAAAGAGGTATAGGATTTTCATTAAGAAAGCGCTGTATCTGTTGACAATCACATTCTGTGACGGCTCTGACGACATAAACTATAACGATTTCTATTCTGCCCAGAGTGTACGTAACACCGCTACGTTTACTCACCACTATCACTTTCATGCAACATACATTGCTTGTTTCGTTCGAATTTAAAATTGATCAAGTTTAGAAAACCGGTAATGGATTCGAAAAATGAATTTCCCTCGATTGAAATACCGAGCGACCTTGCTCAACTCCAACGCCAGTAATAACAAAACTTTTGTTTTGCTTCGCGATTTTTTATTACTGTAATAGCTAAAGTAGTTGTTACTTTTTAACAGATGCAGAAGTTTGTTTTGTGAGTGAGACAGTTAACGGGTCGTATTGTTCGAATGTGTCTATTATGAGCTCCATAAGTGGTTTGAGACAATATGGGACTAGCGTTTAGTCGCGATTCTACATTATTCGCACTAGATTTAGATCTTGTGTCAATAAAATGTATGCTATAAAAGATTTATGGTTAGTCCACCTAGGGGTGGTTAATACAATCTGTAGGGTACAATTTGTTTCTCGCAACTCTATAAAAGGTACGAGGCGCTCTACAAAAATGTGGCGTATAATCTCTTTTTCAAAGCTGGCATCTTTTATGTTGTTCATAGGCTACTTTCCATCAAGGTTTCTTTCTTGAAATTTAATAAAAAATAATATTTCATAAAACATAAGTACAGCCAACATATAACCAGAAATCATAAAATAAAATGGTAACTTGTTAGTAAACTAAAGTTCAAGCAAAAGCTAAAAGAAATTCTAAAGGAAGAGCAATAAAATAATAACCAATCATGCCTAGATTTTCACTTTCAATACCATTCTCTCCGGATTATCAGGAAGTTTAACCGAAAAAAGTTTCCAAGGACCAAATGAATCTTTGCTAAATGAAAAAGATCTGTCATCAATATTCATCTGGTAAGACTCAATTATTGTTACGTCTAACAATTGCCTGGCATTTAATCAATAATCACTCCTATGGCCTTGATAATAAGGATGTTGATAAGAGCCATCGTGAAATGATAAGCCACGATTACTATGAATTGAGCTTTTAAGTTCACCATTTCGTTTATGAAAGGCGTTTATATGTTGCCCTAATTTGATTGCAGTTAAATTTTAACTGTCGTAAGATTTCTTACCTATTTTTGATAAAATATTTGGAACTAAAAATTAAAAGTACCCTTTGACGATATTTTTTACTGAGACAAGCAATTATAGCAAATGATCTACATCTATACAAATAAATTCCATTGAAGTGTCTTTTTGTGATTTCAAAATAACATTGTTTTACTCAATGCATTAGTGCCGAGTCCGAGATCCTTGATCAGGACATAGCTGATTTTCACATCGAATCATTAATTACTGCAATAGTGATGTAAATGAATTACTCTAAATACAGTATGTTATTTATAACTTATTATGCATCATTATTAGGCATGTGTTCTCGTAAGAATTAGGTCATAGACCACCACGCTGCTTAGTGCAGATTTGATAGACTTTACACGTTTCAAAACTTTCCAGAGGACTCTTAGGCATGCAGCTTTACTCATTATGTTTTCTTTCATCGTTAAATCGATATCAAATATCTCTATCCACACTCATAGTCTCATCTCATTATTAAGATTTTTTCCTTGTGCCTCAGACACATAAATACACAGACCCATA
This sequence comes from Urbanus proteus proteus, assembly GCA_018251915.1. Taxonomy (NCBI): domain Eukaryota; kingdom Metazoa; phylum Arthropoda; class Insecta; order Lepidoptera; family Hesperiidae; genus Urbanus; species Urbanus proteus. The sequence goes on from DWPV01002373.1 coordinate 8,953, forward strand.
GAGTACCTAATCATAATTTCAAATTTCTGTCTGACCGAGAATTGAACCCGGAACCACTGCGTGTCAAACCGGTATGGTGACATCTCACGTCAGACATCAAATACATTTTTTCGCAAATAATTTTGTAAAAAAATATCATTTTACAATATATAATCATATGACACTTAATAGTCTATATCTTTTAATTATTTTTAATAACAAAACCACCAAATGCCGTCATTATAATTTCGTATTGATATTCCGATTGCGATGCAGGAAGGCGTCGCGACGACCTCAGTGACGTCACGAGGCCGCGCACTCACTGCCAGTCTCCACGCCAATTCTCGACTCAGCCAGTTGATGTACGAATCCGAATTAAGTAGGTAATACCTAAATTGTGGGAAATTATGAAGATAATGGCTGTATACAAGCAATTTATTCAAAAGAAAACAAACTTTGAAAATGGAATTGTGTGGATGTGTGGATGAATGGAATAGAAGTGTTCTTTTAAAAAAATCATTCATTAATAAAAATATAAAAATATATTTAAAAATGCAATTAATTGTCTTCTTTCATTCATTCACTCCGGGTGTCATACACGATGACGATACTTAAATTATAATCATTATACATTGCTGTATATTAAATAGGTACAGTGTTTTTCAATCTTGAAATATTTTAAATAATACGGTAGTCAACTTTATCATTTACGATGGTCTTGCTTCTAAAACATAGTTAATATTTTATAACGGTTATATGTTCTAATTACATTTACGAGATATTGTGAAATAAACAGAGTTGTTGAAACAATAAAAAAATAATGTTCAAACCTTGCACACGTAAGTTTGTAACTTAGTTGAATAAATGTTTTATTGATGAATGTCTGATAAAAGTTACCTAGTACCTTGCTCTTTCTGAGTTGAAGATATCATGATACCTATGGTAAGAAAGCGTGGTAATTCAAGAGAAGTATCACATAGTAAGACTACTAACTTATAGCTACAAAATATAACAATGTCAAGTATATCGACATAAACAAGATAGGCTTGTACAATGTACCTACAGCACTAAGATCACAAGTATCTTGTTATACCCACACAGTAGCTAAACTAAGTAGACTCAAATGTCATTAGTTATTCATTACTACTGAGCATGTCTCAGATTTACTGGTTGCTGTGTTTGTTTCTATTCATCGTATCTTATGAATAAGTAGATTTGGTTAATATTTGATTAATATACGTTAATCAAAATATGAACATGTAGAAGTCGAATAAGAGAAATTTTTAGAATAAAACATTTAAACAAGGTAATTAATTGTCATTAATTTGTCAGACAATACTAATTACTAATGTTTGAGTGGCCCACTGTCTTATTTCTAAAAACTTTAGGTACACGGTGCATATTTTTTGTATGAATTTTTTTCTCGTATTCCGTCACCGTTAATTCAAATAATAAGCAATGCAAATAATTCTAACAATAATTTATATTTTTTTATGTATAAAGTATCTAAGAATAATTAGAACCCTGTTTAAACTAAATTGACAAAAGTTTTGATGAACAAAAAACCGTAAAACCGTAAAAAGTTGAAAATGGCACATTACAGTTAGTTAATCAAGCAAGTAATTAAGTTTCTTTAAAACCGTTAAACGATATTATCTACCTTCTCTATTTTAATTTTCAAGTTATTACAAACAATTCTTTGTGAACCACTGAAGTCTGGGATACTTCATGTTAGTTACATCCAAATCTGTACTTGACTCGTCTATATTTCACAAGTTACGCGATAGATGGCGCGGAATGGCGTCACAGATCACGTTTCCAATGTAGTGCTGTTGTTACTTATACCGTGCATCTGTAATTGATTATGTGTACTATTATTTTGTAATAAAATCATTTAATGATTGTTTACAACTTCACTTACAATAGTAGATACTCATATATTACTTATGCTGATGTGGTAGGACTCGTATAGTCACCTTTTGTAGTAGGTAGTAGGAGTATAGTATCATTTAAGCGATTATATGCTCTGATTAATAGAATTCAAGTAGATACTCTAAGTACTTGTCTTTTAATTTGTTTATTTCTTATTTATATCTACATATAAATAAGTACCTACGTACTTAGATGAAACTGTTTTACATACATAAACCCTTAAAAACCTTCATCGAAATGAATTTAAAATCGAAATCAAGCAACAACAAATTTAAAAAATAACGGAAGAAAATACTGAACATCTTTAAGGGTTATATAAAAGGCAAATCTGACCCAAACGCTTAAAAACCGTTAACGGAACAATATAAGAGTAAGAAACAGCACCGCGGCCATGTTTCACTATCGCAATACTTACACCGGCCTTGTTCGTTTATCTTGTACTATTATATTACGGAATGACATACCGATACCGCGATTAATTAGCTCGCAGACAATTATATCTGTAATGATTTAAACGTCTTTATTTAAATTAATTGTTGCTAATATTCGATACATGTAAAGAATGTTGGGATAAGATCAGCGCTCGGGTACACCATAGATAATGTAGAAGACTAATTTGATTATTTTTTAATTGACATTACTGTTGTAATGTGTTATGTTGCCATTTTTAAAAAGTGCACATTAGTCTTCAATATCTTTCATAACATCGTATCATTTGTGGTGTCGGTGTCTCTACAATTCCCTCTCTACCCCAAATACCGTTAGTCGTAAGAGAATGTCGTTGAGAAAAAGTCCAGGAGATTGACAGCAGCGTCTTCCTGTGTAACTGCGGTCATCAACATGCGTGCCAGGCGCGGTTATTATTGATAGAAAAACCCACAAAGAGAGGCCTATGATGGATATAGCCCTCTTTTTGTGGACTTAATGGCTGATGAATAGTCTACGGCAGCCATTCTCAATATGTGCCCCGCGAAGCCCTGGGGCTGCGCGAAGCCTTTACAGGGGCTCCGCGAGAATACTTCCATTAGATTATTTTTCTTATATTATAGTAAACACTTACATTGTAACATGATTGCCTTTTATAAAAAGAATGCACGAAACTTTTTCGTTTATTTTGGGGCTCCGTCAAAAATTTCGCTTTTCAAAAGGGCTCCGCCACCAAAAAAAGGTTGAGAAACACTGGTATATGGTCTGTCAAGCAGCGACACTCCGACAATCATACTGCAATTACCCTTAGGTGTATAATATTAATGTTCATAAAGTGCCGATTAAAATTAATTTACTTTCAAAAAATATATAAAAACGTTTGGAATAGGTACATTTCTTTAGTCTAATTTATTTGTTAGGTTTATAATTTATTTGTTAGGTTTATTTCTAAGATACAGTTCTTATTGTTTTGTGTTAACCTCAATCAGTTCGTTTGCGATTAAGGTAACATGGTCATTAAACATTTTTCTTGAATCGTCTTTTCTGCCATTGAGCAGCAATATTCATATCAATGGTAATATTATTTATTGTATAAAACAGCTGTTACGGTTATTATTTACGGCTAATAGGTTTATTATATGGTAATACAAACAATACCTATAATTAAGCTGTGTTTATTATGAAATATTTTATTGTAAATCTGAATAAAATCTTTAATGGAGATTATTATTTTATTTATTCATACCTATCGCTGGATATAAAAATCTCTAACTCTTTATTGTCTACGAGTTTAAACTCAAATACCTCAGATAGTATATATTATCACGTAGAACATATATCATAGAATATCTTTTATTCTGATCATTTTGTCTATCGATTGACATATTTTATATCTCTGGTTGACGTAACTCTATTTTTTTATAGCAGAATTGTAGATATGCTAGGATCAATATCTACGAAAACGTTAGATGCCCAATCGTAATTAATCCTACTTTTTATACAAGTGCCAACATTATAGATCCAAAGAAATCATATTTGGTAGATATGTTTTTTTAGTTATATAGAAATTAGTACCTACCTACTGCTGATTTGATGTAAAAAGTTGAATTTACGACAGAATTTATATTATTGGGTCTATTGCTTGCTCTCATTGCGCGATATGAGCAAATGAGATTGCGATCGGAACGAATTTTCCAATTATTCTTTGACAAAATTAAGAAATACAAGACTATCAAAGAATTTAACGAATTTATGATTGTGAAATGTTTCATTTTCGTCTTATTGACATTCACTTCGCTTAACTTTTGGCAAATTGCAAAAATGCACATTCTAGCAATTTATTTCGGCAATGTATTGAGCCATACAATTCCCGCGTAGAATAACGTGTTCATTAGAAGAATAATTACAACCCTTTTGAAGTCCCACTGCTGCAAAGAATTCTCTTTATCCGTAGCTGAAGAATACCTGAAGCATACAGCCATATATTGGAAGTTCGTAGAAGGAGGTATACGTTACTGGGCAACCCGTGTCAGATGTTTCCAAAGCTTATAAGGCTTCCGAGAAGGTTTAAGACTATTCAAGGATAAACGACGGGTTAACGTGCCCGAAGCACAGACGTTCACGTTTAGCCACTAGAATACCGCTTCCGAAGTTACCTAAAATTAGTTGGTAGATTAGATTGGACAAGACTAATCTTTTTTATGAAATTGTAAACAAACATGTAGTCTTCCTGTTGTTTAGTGGTTGCAACTCAGTGGACATAGACAATAACCAAAAACAAGATTGGACTCCTATCTGAGGGCAACAGATGCGTTGCTAAAACCTAAAAACATCCTAAGATGTAAAATAATGATACAAGTATTTATCCTTTTCTTTTACCCTTCAAGCTAGGAACAGCGCTTAACACTACTAGTATAACATAAAAAAGACTGAATTTAAATTAGTTTTTGAGTTTCTATAGCAACATACGTACAAAGGCTCAATCGTAAACACACATAAACTTATACGTAGACGAATATATAATATCGAATTGAATTGCGAATGACGGGTTTCAAGTTTCAAGTTACAATGTCGACCTGGTAATGGAGGCGAGGCCAAGATGAGGCGAATAATTGTCGCTACATTATACTAAATAACTAAACCTATTTATATTTAGTCGGAATGCTATATTATTTTAAAGAAAAGTCATTTTATGAATGAAAATATCGTAAATTATACCTAAATAAAATGAATAATCAAATAACTAGTAGACAAAAATAATAGGTTTGATTAAATAATAGGTTTTCGAAAATAGTTAATATTTTGTATTAAGTCACATTTTTGAAGGTGATAGAACTCAGTCCAGAGTAGCAACGCATCTGGTCAAGCTCCTAGGATTCTAATGCTATACTGCTCTAAATATTAAAATTCAATGAGGAAATACAAAATTTGTTATCAGAAAAATGGATTATTATCAATCTTATTATACAATCCCGATTTCCTTATAAGTAATAAAAGGATGTACTGCTGAACTAATCATAGATGCTTTAATCTTAATAACATCTACAATATCTTACATTACTATACGTCAGTGTTCCTCAATCTTTCACATAGCACGAACCCCTATGTTCCTCTTACGGAAATGTTACGACACAAAATAGTTGACCCTGCCCCGTTTCTTATAACTTTATTATATTTTAAGTAACATAATAATAACACCTGACGGCAGTTAAATACTTAATTAAGTAGCTGAATGGACTGTGCCAGACATCCTTGTAACTACATATATTAGATAGATTACATAAACGAACGTCTATAACTAACATTGTATTTTTTTAAATATTTTTTTAAAATTTATGTATATTCGCGATTTTCTCACAGAGGTCTTGAAACTCGCAGGGGGTCGCTACACTTTGAAAAACACTGCCATACTCGGTTTCATTCGTGTCGTTGTGTAGAAATGCGTACAATATGGTAATTTATGCAACATTCTATAAGTGGAACCGTCTAGTTTGTTTGAAATATATTCTTATTGACTTACTTTATGTTTCTTAATACATACTATCATTGAATAGTAAAAACATTTTTTTAAATACGAGTTTATTTTGAATAAAAAATCCGTACCGTTTATGGCGTTAAAAGATATTGTCTCGTTCGATTCTCTGCTCGGAAACACCTATACCTACTTACAAATTTAGTTTTTCTTTCTTTCGTGATGTATTCAAGCATTATTCACTATTATTATTATTGTATAATTTGACGATTTACTTATACCTAATTGAGAAAATCACCCTGTACACGAAATTGCAATGCAAAATATAATTATGTTATATACGTTTAGTATAATATTTGTTATATTATATGTAATATTGTTTGTTTTTCCCCTCATACATTTGTTTAAATATAAAGAAAATCTTTTAAATATTCCACCACTGACTTTAAAATAAGTAGGTATTTGTAAATCAGTAGTCATTGAATCTTGGCTGTTGAGTACACTCGAGTATTATATAGTTATCGCTTGATCGTTAGTTATTATGTAATGTACTCAAGTTCCTAATGCCATTTGATTCCGTATAATACGCTTCCACACACACTTAGCGGGGGCTGATATTAGTTGTATGAGTATATCTCATACAACTAATATCAGCTTATAAAAAATATTCACTATCATCAATAAATTTAGCTGTATGAGCTTACAATAAAATATTAGAATGTATAACTACTTATACAAAATAGTCACTATCATCACTAAAATTAGCTGTATGAGTTTAAAATAAAATATTAGAATGTATAACTACTTATACAAAACATTCACTATCATCACTAAAATTAGCTGAATGTGCTTACAATAAAATAGTAGAATGTATAACTACTTATACAAAATATTCACCATCTTCACTCAAATTGATCAAAATATTTTGAAGATCAAACCTAGAAGTACAAAAGAGGAGACGATTGCCCAGCAATGGACTCTAAATAAATTTTGCAGTTATTGTATTATTAAAAAATCATATTCAATACATCAAATCAAGTATCTACTATCCGTTGTTATTAAAATTTACACAGTGTGAGTTCTTTGAAAACTTGCGTGGGATGCAAATAATAATTTTCAGGAATTAATATTTTAGATTGATATTCAATATCGGCGTTTAACAGACATTACATGGAATTTGGTATAAAAATCGAGAATCCACAGTTATCGCGCGCTTCCCTGAAAATCAATTAAGAATGTACATATTTGAATTCGGTTTATTCATTCTAGGAAGTTGTTTAACATTTTACTGTTTTTTGATTCTGTAAAGGAGAGAGAGAAAAACAACCGATGACTGATGATAATGATAATTTCTGAAATGGGACCAGGCTTAACTATCTTAAGCTTAATCTATATATCTATAGGTACGTATTTAGGAGACACCAGCCTCACGCCTATTTCTACCTAATAACAGAAATGATAGTCGCTGCTGTGTTTTGGTTTGAAGGGTTTGGTAAAGGATACACTTATACCAGGCATTCTAAACCAGGAATCTAAATAATATATTGCTGACCCCAGCGAAGTTCCTAGGCCCAGTTAGAACTTATAGTAAATAGTACTTACTATTAGGTAGACAGCATCTATGATACTTATGCAACAAAATATGTACAGCTTTACAAACTGTAAAAACTGTATTGTTCACGAACTATAAACAATTCGACCATAGAAAAGAAAGCTCCCATTCGTAAGCTCAATAGACTTTAACCAACATATGGAACAATTTCTAACAGTACATGGTTATGTATCTCAAAGTGATGTGGGTTGGTGTAAATTATTCATTAGCCATGTGTTTACCCGTCTATACAACGTCCTGTGAGCGACTATCGACCGAATACCTTCTGCATTAAGGTAAAATTCCCGTGACAGCGATAGATGCTTATCAGCTATGCACTTAAATGATACATGCCTGTACAAAAAATTCATATGGCGTCGATGTTTGTTATCTATATGTTACAGTATGAATGTGATCGTTTTGTTAACTAACTTGTGCTTGGCACACAAACTTCCATGAATGACTCCAAATTGTTGCTTTTCTAAAAACACTTTTTGTTTGTTATAACGGAAATGTTTGACTATTCAGTTCTACTGATGCTAAGTGACCATGTCACTGACTTTAAATAAAAAGGAGTCCTGGTCGATGAATGATGATGCTCCTGATGATTTAGTTTGAACATTTCATATTAATCTCTGTATAGCTACATCCTTCCAATCTGAAAAATAGTTTTAGAAGACAATTGAGATATTCTTTTATTAGAATGCTTAATTTAGACTATCAGAAGAAACATAAGAAAGTAGAAAAGAGATCTTGCAGCAGATGATCATAAATAGTCTATTACCGCTCTGTATAAGTTAAATATCAGTCGTATATACAACCGTTTCACAGTACATATACAGATTGATCCAATACGTAACCATTAACTGTAGTAGATATCTACACTCCTGATTTAATTACTATTATTGCTAAGTTAACCTTAACTATACAGACGAAGTTTGGTGTAGAAATTCGTACAACTTAATTTATTATGCGGAATCTCACGATCTCAAATAAATAAAATAGGTAGATTACTCACCACCTTGTATTTGAGTGAAGCCAAAAAACTACGCTACTTTCATGTATTTAT
>DWPV01002374.1:0-17419 GCA_018251915.1 Urbanus proteus proteus
CATGAAAGTAGCGTAGTTTTTTGGCTTCACTCAAATACAAGGCGGTGAGTAATCTACCTATTTTATTTATCTGAGCGATATACACACTTTTTCATCAAGCTAAGAAAAAACATTCATAGGATAACCAAGTACCTATACATTTTTTTTCACAGTTAATATATTTTTAATAACTTACCAAGCGAAAATCCCCTAGTTCAGCCATTCTCAAAGTGTGCTTTTTGAAGCCTTGGGGCTCCGCAAGGATAGTCGCATTAGATTATTTTTCTTTTATTATAGTATACACTTACAATGCAACATGATTAGCCATTATAAAAAGAATGCACGTAACTTTTTCGTTTATTTTGGGGCTTCGTCATAAATTTAGCTACACAAAAGGACTCCGGCATCAAAAGTTTGAGAACCACTGCCCTACTTGATCCTTCTTTATACCGGCAAAGGCCAAAGTTTTTTTTATTTAATAAAAGCTCAAGTTATGACCTTATTAAATCTTTTTTGTGTATAAATATTTTACAAAAACCTAGGATGATACAGGAAATTCAAAAACAAATCTTATGTATCTATTAAAACATTGTATCTATACATAAATAAAATTGAAGTGTCTGTTTGTAATTTTAAAACAACAATTACTCAATGCATATGAAAGTATACACGATACTTATAACAAAAAATGCAATTTAAAAATATATGTCTGTCTGTCTGTTTGGCGGAAGTAATCATCTAAACGACTGGACCGATTTTGACGGGACTTTCACTGGAAGATGGCTGAGTTATAAGGCGTAACATAGGCTACTTTATTTTTGGAAAAAAAGCATTAGCGCGTCCTTTACGCGCATACGGCCCCCTCGCGTGAGAGCGGGATTTTTAAATCTTCCTTCCTTTTTAATTTTGAACGCGGGTGAAACCGCGGGTATCAGCTAGTAGAAAAATATGATTTAAACGTCCTCAATACGTTAATTGTTGTGTAGATGTAAATGAACCTTTAATTACCTCTAGTAATTTTCGAAACCATTTACATACACATAAATTCTTATATAAATGACTCTTATATAAAGAAAATATTCGAGGGACTTATAAATAACTTTTAAAATACATGAAACTTAATGACTATAGAAAAAAATACGGCAGTTAGTCTGTACGTATAAACACGAATGTTTTGAACAAGTTAATAAAACAGGTTTTTTTTTAATTTATTTTCTACTATCAAGATTACATTTATATATTACTAGTATTTACCCGCAGCTTCGCTCGCGCTCATTCACACAAATGAGGCTCTGGAGTAGTACGTTTTTTCGGGATGAAGGGTACTCTATGTTCTTTTCTGGACCCCATACAATGTATGTGCAAAATTTCGTAACGATCGGTTGAGAAGTTAAGGCGTGAAGGCGTTACAAACAAACAAATAAACGGACTATCGCATTTATAATAATTATTATCATTATATTATTATTATATAGGATTTCTTATATTAAAGTCTGCCAAACTATGTAACAGTTTAACGGCAGCATTCCCGTGGATATTGACATTAATCTTTTGGTTGGTTATGTATGTCATCTTAAATATTTTTAACGTGGGAGAAACTGCGTGCATTCCTAGTTTGTTATTAATTCTACGTGTCTAATTATTATAACTGCAAATGTCCATTAATTGTTTGCTTGTAACGCCTTAACTACTCAACCAATTGTCATGAAATTTTGCACACACATTGGCAGGCGTCTGGAAGAGGACATAGAGTATAAAGTTTTCATCACAAAAAGAGATAAGTACTGCTTCTGAGGGATAGAAAAAAGACGTACAATGTGTACATACACATATTAAACCGGATGAAGTCGCGGGTAAAAACTAGTTAAACAATAAAACCGAGAACGTCGTCAAACATACAAATCCTCATTTTGATTGAAATTTTTTTTAGATAAATTAATTCTTGATATAATTAATTAATTATTATAATCCAAATGTTCATTGTTGATATATAATTGGTGTCTAATTATAAAGATTATTATTATTCTAATTAAAAAGATATTATTGTATAAAATAAATCTTTTTTATCTGTGTTTTATTTTTATATTTTTTAAATAATTATGTTTTTAAAATAGTTATGTTGTGTCACCTAAGTTATTGTTTTGTTTATTGCTTGCTATGTTTTCATTTGTTTATTTAATCTCTAGATTTAATCGTATACCTTTTAGGTGATTTATAATCTAAAAATTATTTTATAAAAGTAATTTATTTAGCAGTTAAACAAACAAATATAAATATTCCTGAAATATTGGTTTATAAAATTTAGAAGATATTACAGAAGTTTGTATTCTTATTTTTTAGACGATGGATAGCTTAACAATCTCAGTTTTATTTTAAACTAGCTGATCCCTGCCGTTTCACCCGCGTAAAAAAGTAACAAGAAATACATAACTAAACATAGGTAACATCCCGCGCTCCCGCAACGGCAGCCTATGTTACGCCTTAGACCATCAGCTATCTTCTAGTGAAAGTCTCGTCAAAATTGATCCAGTTTAGAAGGTTACCTCAGCCAAACAGACAGACAGACAAACAGAAAAAAAATGTATATTTGGTATTGATACCGTGTATACTTTCATATGCATTGAGTAAAAATATATTATTTTGAAATCACAACTTCAACAGACAGTTCAATTTTATTTATTTGTATAGATATTAGCATGTTCGCACTTCTTGCGCTTAATATAAATGACGATAAGATCTGATTAGTGTGGCATCGCATCATTATAAAACTCACGTGGAATGATGTCGGTAACGTTTTTAGTGTCGTGTTTATTTTTAATAATATACATCTTATATCGTTACTCTCGAAGAAAGTACAATTACTGGAAAAACAAAAATGTGCCCTTTTTGGAACCAGCTACAGTTTTCGGGAATTACAAGGATTATATTCTCCTTAAAACCTATCATCCGGAAATAACGAAGAAGATATGTGAACGATTTCCTGATGCACCTTACGTTGGAGTGTACTACGGGACAGACCCGGCTTTGGTTGTTAAGGATCCTGAACTGATCAAGCTCATAACCACCAAGGACTTTTATTACTTCAACGGCAGAGAAGTATCCCATACTACTCACAAGGAAGTAATTACTCAAAATCTTTTCTTCACACAAGGCGAGCGATGGAAAGTATTAAGGCAAAACTTGACTCCTCTATTCTCTTCGTCAAAGATGAAGAACATGTTTTATATGATTAAGCAGTGTAGCAAAAATCTGGAAGTGTTACTCGAAAGAGAGTTGAAGACATCCCCTATAGTAGAGGTGAGATCGCTTCTGTCCAGATTCACTATAGATAGCATCAGTTTATGTGCCTTTGGTTTTGACGCAAACGCTATGGGAGAAAGTGCAGAGGTTAACCCTTTCAGAATAATTAGCACTCAGATCCTCGCAATATCAACATTGAACGGAATCAAGAATTTTTCTCGGGCTTTATGGCCTGATATATTCTATGCGCTAGGACTTCAAATGTTCAGTCCTAAAGTTAACGATTTTTTCCACAAGCTACTCATGGAAGTGTTTGAGAAACGAAATTATCAGCCGTCTTCAAGGAACGACTTCGTTGATTTAATTCTGTCTCTATATAAAAATACTTATATTTCTGGCGACAGTTTATTGAATCTAAAGACTGGTGGCAACGAAAAAGTTAATATAAAAGTGGATGACGATTTATTGGTAGCTCAGTGCGTAGCTTTCTTCGCGGCTGGATTTGAGACGTCATCAAGTGCCTCATCGTTTACTTTGTTCGAACTAGCCAAACACCAGAAGGTACAGGAGAGAGCGATAGCAGACGTTGATGCTTACTTCCTTCGGCACCAAGACGGCGTAGAATATGACATCACATCGGAGGTTCCCTACCTCGAAGCTTGTTTGGATGAATCCCTCCGAATGTACCCACTATTTGGAGCGATAACACGAGAGGTGATGGATGATTACCAGTTACCAGACGGTCTGCACCTTGAAAAAGGCATGCGAGTGCACATACCTATCAACTATATCCATTTCAATCCGGAATATTTCGAGCAACCAAATAAATTTAACCCTGAACGCTTCTTGGGCGAGAAAAAGAAATATTTGAAGAGTTACACCTATATGCCGTTTGGAGAAGGACCACGTATATGTATAGGTATTTTTTTACTTTATATCAGTATGCTTGATTATTCCTGCAAACGCATTGAAATAAATAATTAATATGTTCCTTATTTAAATTAGGAAAAATGTTTAGTGTGAAGTTTCGGTAGTTATATATCAAACTTGGTCAACTCCACTCTCTAAAATCAAAGAAATTCTATCGTTTCCCAGAATGGAGTTAACCAAGTTTGATATTTATCTACAGATTTTGTTTCACCGGGAATGTACCACGGATAATATAAATCTCCAGGAGTACATCTACGAATATGATTGGCTATAGATAGAACTCCTGATTTATATAGTTTGTTACAGATTTCCATGGATGATATTGGCTATTTACATCAGAGGAAGTGATATTTATTTTGCTTTACTAATTTCTTACTTATCATTAAAAAGATATATATATTTTTTTTCCAATAGTTCGTTTTAATTTTCAGGCATGCGGTTTGCGAAGATGCAAGTTTTGTCGGGGCTAGCAACTATTCTGAAGAACTATACCGTGAAGATAGCTGATGATATGCCAGATCGGGTGAACTTCGAGCCTAAGGCCATATTAGCACAATCTGCAGAACCAATCAGGCTGGTCTTCACACCGCGAAACAAGTAAAACGATTCTAATCCACCGCTTCTCAACCTGGCGTCATGAGCTTTCAAATTAAAATATTTTATTTCGCTAGAAAATGATTACATGATGTACATTTTATTCATCTGAGTGATGTACGTATAATATAAACTAGGTTTTACCTAGGTGTCGACCTGCTATGCAGCGATTGTTGTGTTTATTATAACAGTGTATTTATATAATGTGTTATTTATGACGATTATTGTAGGACGAAATAATAAGATAATGTGTTGCTCTGAAAATAGGAGTTTTGATTAAAATTAAATTAAATTATTATTCCACAATTTATAATATTTTCACAAATTTTATCCTTTTTTATATAATGACAATACAACGACATTTTTTAATACGAAAAAGAAACATAAATTAAAATACTATCGTAATACAAAAAGGTTTCAACCTTTACGTTTATAAGATATACCTATACATATAAATAGTTATAATATATTAATATTTTTATTTTTTCTTCCATTTCCATTTCCATTTCCACTTCCACCTTCACCTTTACATTTAGAAAGAAAGTAAGAAAGAAAGAAATAACGATAACGCTAACGATAACGATAACGGTAAAGATGGCTTACGATTAGGATTAGGATAAGGGTCCCGATCCCGATCCCGATTCCTATGACGATGACGATTATCACGATTATCATAATTATCTCGATTATCTACTTATTATCCGATGCCGATTAACACGATTGTCACGATTGTCTCCATTGTCTCGATTGTATCGATTGTCTCGATTGTCTCTATAGTCTCGATTGTCTCGATTGTCCGATTTGAGAATGAGAATAACAAAAATAGCAATGGAAAAAGGAAAATGAAAAATTTTGTATTGAAAATGTTAAATGGATAATTTAATCGATCATTTGAACCTATATGATTCGGATTCCGATTCGGATTATTTAGTTTGATAAATATAGTTAGTTTCCAGAATTTGATCCTTATAAGTAACACTATCAGATGGCGCAATAATACAGGGTGTCATACTTTTTTCAAAATGAACTCGTTTCATTCCCGGCTAGGGAAATCAGTTTTTGGAAAAACAAATTATGCAGTTTTAGTTAATATGAAAATCGGCCTCGTAATTTTTCGCTGTTTCGCTCGTCGTTTGTCGCTAATCCTTATAGTTTCGAATTTTCTCATCCACGCACACTTGAAAAATTTACCCTGTATATTTTTTAAACATAGTGCCTGAAAATTGAAAAAATTGTTTTAGGATTTTAAATCGATTTTTCATTAGTATTAGTTTCTTTTGATTATTATTGGTTGATTTATTACATCCTTAGATGACATCTACCAAAATGGACTTGTTAAATTGTGGTTAGGTACTAGGTATATACTAAATTTTAATTACAAGATAAATATGGCAAGCTACCCTTTTTGGTGCATTACATCTTAGTTTTCAGCAGTAGCAATACATACATGTCGTAATATAATGCTAATTATTATAAATGCGTGTGTATACATTAACGTGAGCGGAGCCGCGGGCAAAAACTAGTAAGTATATAAAATTTGTTAATGAAATCAGTAACTGTCTTACGTATTGATAAGCTACAAGACCATGTGCCATTTCTATAGAATAAAAAACATGTACTTAGACAACTCAGATAATTAAAGTAGGTAGATCTATCATTCCTAACAAAAAATAGACACCATTTTTAAAATGGTCGGGCTAAAAAAGTGATTATGTGAGGGTAAATATACAAAGGCGCTGACATGAAACCACGCCAGTTTTATGTAAGTGTGTGCGTATAAATGCATGAAAGTTGCATGGATCAGGTTTCACTCAAATACAAGGCGGTGAGTAATCTACCTATTTTATTTATCTGAGTTAGACAATAACAAAAACATATTAATTACAATTCGAATTTACTTTTTGTGATTCTGAAATAATGAATAGTCATCGTCCGCTTCGAAGATAATAGCGTCTAGTATTCGCGATATGCCAATTATACGAGTATTCTTAAACAGATGTTTTGCTTATCTAAAATTGTGCATGTCAGTACATTTAACGTGATCACAGCATCATATATAAATGTGTTTTATAATTTAATCTTAGTACCAGGTCAGACGTACTCGCGTCTTCATGAGTTCTTAAAATGTCAGCTATACTTGCTATATTTATTTCACTATTAGCACTTATATATTATTTAGTGCAAAGAAGATTTGATTTTTGGAAGAAGAGAAAAGTACCATACGTTGAACCTCAATTCATTTTTGGAAACTACAAAGATCATATTCTTCTAAGACGTCATTTGCCATTCATAACGCAAGAATTATGCGAGAAGTTTCCTAATGCGCCCTACGTGGGAACATTCTACGGGACGGATCCAGCTTTGATCGTGAAGGACCCTGATCTTATACGAATCGTCACCACTAAAGACTTCTATTACTTCAGCAGCAGGGAAGTAGGCGACTACACCCATCATGAAGTGATGACACAAAATTTATTTTTTACTCAAGGAGACAGATGGAAGATCTTGAGACAAAATTTTAGCCCGCTCTTCTCGTCAGCGAAAATGAAAAGCATGTTCTATTTGATTAAGAATTGTGCTATGGGATTGGATGCCGTAATCAATGAAAAAGTTAAAAAGTGTTCCGATATAGAAGTAACAGATCTTTTGGCAAGATACACCATCGACGGCATCAGCTCATGTGCTTTTGGCGTTGATTCGAAAGCTCTGGAGACAGATAGTGAAACCAATCCTTTTAGGACTATCAGTAAGCAAATACTTGAAGTATCAAATTTAAGGGCCGTTAAACTAAATTCTCGGGCTATGTGGCCTCAAATATTTTATGGCCTCAGATTGAAAGTATTTCATGATCATGTTAATGACTTTTTTAACAATTTATTAACAGGGGTTTTTGAAAGCCGCCAATATAAGCCCACCGCGAGAAATGATTTCGTCGATCTGATCCTGAATTTAAAAGTGAACAACAATAATATTATAACGGGCGATAGCTTAAGCAACTTAAAAACAGGAGAGAATAAAAAAATTGATTTAGTGTTGAATGATGAAATATTGGTAGCACAGTGTGTTGTATTTTTCTTGGGTGGTTACGAAACATCTGCCTTTACTCTGACCTTTACTTTGTATTTGTTGGCTAAACACCAGGAAGCCCAAACACGCGCTATAGCAGAAGTTGATGATTATTTACAACGGCACAAGAATGATGTAGAATATGATTGTGTCCATGATTTGCCTTACGTTACGGCCTGTGTTGATGAAGCGCTTCGCCTGTATCCTGTCCTCGGAACGATTACTCGAGAAGTTATAGACGATTATACACTTCCTACAGGCTTGCGTCTCGAGAAGGGTGCTAGAATACACATACCAGTTCGATATCTCCATTATAATCCAGATTATTTTCCCGAACCAGAAAAGTACCGCCCTGAACGGTTTTTAGGTGAAGAAAAGAAAAACATAAAATCTTGCACGTACATGCCATTTGGAGAAGGACAACGAATATGTATTGGTAAGTTAATAAGATTTAAAAGATTTAAAAAGTAGTTAAAAAGATTAACTTTTTGCATTTTCATCTTCAGAAATTTACACTTCATTAAGAAATAATTAATAGACCTATAATTACCTTAAAAAATAATGGAACATTATTTTTAATGACATGCAATTTGATATGATGGAATCATATATATCGTTTCTTATGCGTTTATTTTAGGTTAACGCACTCTTTCTACTCTTTATGAAATTTTGATTTTATTGTATGAAAAAACAGTTAAATGGTTAGACATAAGTTTAATTAAGTGAGTGACATCTAATTAATCTACAAACTCTTACAAACACAATTTTATACCTGCGAAATATTTACAACTAGCTGAACCCCGCGCTTTTACCCGCGTTTAAAAAGTAAAATGGAATAAATATTTGAACATAAATGTCATCCCGTTCTCTCGCGACGGCGCGCGCATGCGCATGGAGCGCGCGCTAATGGATTTTTCGAAAATTAAAGTAGCCTATGTTACGCCTTAGACCTTCAGCTATCCTCCAGTGAAAGTCCCGTCAAAATCCGTCTAGTCGTTTAGAAAATTAGCTCAGCCAAACAGACAGACAGAAAAAAATTTTTTTAACTGCATTTTCGTTATAGGTATTGTGTATACTTTCATATGCATTGCATAAAAAAAATATATTTTGAAATCACAAACAGACACTTCAATTTTATTTATTTATAAATATAGATGTATAGATAGTGAAATTCTTTAGTGATATGTTTCTTTTTAACTGCTAGATTGAAGCGCGCATAGCCTTGCGGATTGTGTATTTCTTAACCGATCTACAAACTTAAGCAACTTCGGGCGCAGCCGATAGATGGATGGGTGACCGCTAGTGGCAAAAGATGTTGGTACTGGTTGTTATCTTTGGATAGCAGTTGTTAACCCTTGTAGGAGGCCTCATGGACGGTTAGAAAACATCCAACTCGGGTTGGCCACTAACCCGTATCCCCTTCACCACTACGCATTGGAGCAGTGAGCTGTAGTATGCTCCAAGATTCCCTCAGTTGTGGGAAGACACGTGCCCAGCCGTTGGGACATAAAAAGGGTTGTGTCAACTGTTAGATATAGTCCCTGTGATATGTGAGAGAGGATTGTGTGCTTTTTGTACAAAAGTAGGTATTTAAAATAAGAGAATTATACATCTTGTATGTCTCGCAATATGCAAGAGCCAAAGATATATTACATAAAGCGAATAGTCAGGAAAATTGCAACATCCACAAGATGTAGAGAATAATTAACCCGCAATAACTATCCCCATGGAGTTAGAAAAAGCAATACAGAAATAAAGTAATTATAATTATGTTTAATAAAGGATAACATTGTGTTAGTCTGGATTGCCATAACACCCATAATAATACAACATAGCATATGTAAATAGAAAAAAGGTGACTTCCCACGTGGTGGATCGGTTACCATACCCATCTGACGCGCTATGGGTCCGGGTTCGATTCCCGGCCAGACAGATATCTGAATGTTGACTTTAGATTTCTGTTGTGGGTCTAGATGTTTGTATATTCTTTAAGTGTCTATGGCAGCCACAACACAGGAATAAATCCTAATAGTCTTCGTTTTTTAAAGGTACTTGATAATCCGACCGCAAAATTCAATTTGCAAAATTTTGTTTTTCATTAATATGTAAATACAGATAGACAATCATAATAATAAACATAGACAAAGCCTCGTTATAAATTGCAAATATTAAACGGGTGATTAAAATCAATAAACAACGTAAAAACAAAGAAATATACGCACGAGTTGAACGAGGTGCCGTCGACTTCAAACACGGCTTTAATATCATCTCGATAAGAAAAACGTCCATAAATTTCTTTTGAACCATCGTTTAGTCTGGTTATATCCAATTTATCCTCCGTAAAAGTATGCCAGAAAGAAGGATGCACGAAGGATATAAAGGGAACGTATTGGATAATCTCCCCTTGGTTTTCTGTAGTCATCTTGCTTCGTTTTACATATAAACGATTAGTATTAGCAAAGTTTCTCGCAATTTTCTAATCACAAACCAATTTTAACATTTTCAATAACAACAGACGCAAAAGAAGAAATGATAAATTTGTTGTCACTGTCAAGTTGTAGATCAGAATATTGATCGATTGGTTTCCTTGTATCTTATTATGTAGGCAAATGTTTTAAGCTATAGAGCCTTTATATTTATTTTACTCTATTAAAAAATCATTGTCACCGTTTTTATCCAAGTAAATTAGATAATTTGGATCTACTACTGTCGATTTAGTGAATATAATAAAAAATAATAACGTACATTATGTAAGTACTGTACTATAAATGTGGCAGAAATCTTTCGACTCTGGCGGTACCACTGCCGTATCTATTTCCTTATAGCCTTATAACGGCTGTGTTCAGCACTGCTGTATTCTTGTTTGAAGTATGGTAAGGGAGACATACTTATCCAAAGCGTTCCAACTGGTTCATACTTAGTACTCAGGGGTAGCAACGCATCTGAATAATTAGGAACGGCATATTAAGATTCCTACATTGGAAGATAGTATGAATTTCTATGAATTTATATTAGATGCTTTTGTATGTCCCATGCACAGGTCCCATGTAACAAGGCCATTCCCATGCCCATTCTACAGAAACAAACAAAAGAGTTTTCTTAGTTTTTCATGCTTATAAAAACAAATAACGTGCGATTACACAAACGTCAAATAAAAAAGAACCCACTGAATCTTTACATGATGTCGCCGTTATAGATATTTTATAAACTCTTTTCATATTAATTTGATATTAATTATTTTTTTGACCTGAATTCATTGTTTAATGTAGAGGTGCTCTTATCTTTTGGTCCGTAACATCGAAATTATTGTGATATAACTAAGGCAAGTATCCTAATAATCCTACGAACATAAAAATGTATATTCCTGTTTCACACTGTTTTTACACATTTTGCCTTGCATAGTGGACTATAGGGGCAAAAAGTTATTATTTACTAATAATGCGTGATAACTATCACGCATGTGGGTTAATATCGCGTTGAACTCAAGGTAGCAGCAGGCATACCTGTTACTTTTTGTCCCGATAACCCGATATTATATATTAAACAAATATGATTTATAGAGAACTATTTCGCATTAACTTTGAAAGTGTAATTGTTTTTTTTTTTCAGATTTTGGAAACTCTTCATTGTGTTTAATTTAAGACAATGGCTATAAATTCAAATGGAATATTGAAAGATAAAAGTGCAACGAGGTCTTTGTGTTCTAGTAACGCTTCTAACATAAGTTCTAGTCGTCTAATCAAAATTAATTTTGCTGGAAAGGATAGTTGCTCTAGCAGTAAGGCTAACAAACCAAGTAGCATCAAAGATACAAAATCACCATATCTAACTAATGATAAAATACAGCTGTTAAGTAGAGTAACTGAAAAAAAAGTAGTTCACAAAAAGCCTACCGAAATTGTTTCGTCATTTCCTTTAGCTGTAAGCGTATACAAAGCTAATTCCGATGTATTCAAGGTAAAGAAGCGGGGTAATAAAAAAGTCAAAAAATCTGTCTTGACTCTTCCTAATGAGCCGGCTCCAATGCCTAAAACATATACTGTAAGTGATTTGAACGATTCTGAATGTTTTGCTAATGAGAATAGAGCTAATAAGCAAAAAAAGCGCCGTTCGGTCAAGCGTACCAAGAAACCTCGAGTAAAAGACCGTACAATGGAGTTCTATGACAGAGATGCTCGGTACTGTTCTCAATTAAATATCGATCTAGACTGTAGTTCATCTGAAATCGTCGACATTACTGGAGACGGGGAAAGAATTTCTAAATTATATAAATCCAATAATTCAGTGACTGCCGCCAATGATCCTCATGATATGTGGGCTGTGCTTAGAAATATTAATCAATTTCAATTCAGACCTTCTCCTCCGGAATCACAAGAAAGCATTGTTCCATTGAGAAAACGGAGGCCTTTAGTCAGAAAAGGCAACAATTGCAACGATACACAGTAAGTAATTAATATTTTCATTAGATTAAAATCATATTGGAATCGACCATTATTCACTTAATTATAAAATAAAACTCTTTTACTCCTAACAGTATTATTGAGACATGCCATACTGAAGAATTTGCTTACATATCAAGTTTTGAAATTGATAGTAAGAGTCAGGAAAGTTGTTCGCCGTCGTCTAGCATTGATCGCGTCACTGTTATTGATAAGCAGAGTGAGCAAGACGAAATAATACAACAGTTTAGTCAAAAGTTATTTGGTTCAAACTTTCAACGTAAAGAGAAGAATAAAATATTTTATCAAAATTGGGGTAGAAGTAAACCTCAACTGAAGAATAGTGGTAATAAAAAAGCTATACAAAATAAAAAGAAGATAGAAGATAACCAAATTGCCGCACATAATAATTATCATTCTTTACCATCTGAAACGGATAATATGTTAGCGTACGGTGATAGTCCAATTTTACCTGAACTTGAACCAAAGCACTGCGAAAGTGGTAGTATTAGAGAAAACGATTCAATAGCCGATGATACTGATGTTAACAAACCTAATAACAAAAGAGCTATTGTCAAAAGTCATAACGCAAATAATAATGTTACAAAGCCAACTGGTAAACATATTTCTTCTAATTTATATTAAAATTCAGTTGGAATTAATGTTAAATAAATAACATTAATATTTTCAGATGACTCCGAAAAACAAATTACTGGAATAACTAAAGTAATCTTAAGTAAAGGTCAAGATATGGTCACATCTAAGTTTCCAGATCCGCTAAAAAAGCCTCGTCCAGCTTTGACGCTACCGAATACCACTATACCTAAATTAACACAGACCGAAATTAAAAGACGACTTGCCAACCTGAAATTCCCCATAGTCATATTAGGAAAAGATCAGTTAACAAATTGTGCAATACATGTTCCGAATCCTGAACCACCACAATTTAGTGGATTAGATCAACATATTTGGCCGTTTATGCTTGAATGGTCAAAGGACAAAAATTCTCAACGTATTCAAGACGGCGAAAAGAACGAAATAGTAAATATTAAATTAAAACATCCCAAAACTAAACATAAGGTTAGTCCACCCGAGAGTCAAATGTCCAAATGTGGTATGATTCTGAAGAAAGTAGTTGAGCCTAAAAAGATAAGAAATAGTAACTTCTCTGTAACTAATAAAAATACAGAACAATTATTCAACGACATCCCTTCTCATCCTGCGCATAAACCTAAATCAATAAGCTTGTTAAAAAGTAAAATGTTCCAGTTTTTAAATAAGAATCCTACGCCATCCAGAATTAATAACAATGTTAACTGGAGTAACAATGGACAACTACAGAAAGATAAAATTGTTGCCACAACTGAAACAATGAAAAATGAAATTAGTAAGATTGGTCAAAAACCATCTGTTCCTGTATTACCAAAAGAAAACATTAAGACACCCGTTGAAAATAGACTTATAAAGAAGTCATACTCTTCAATAAGGCATCCATGGGCTAAAGGAAAGTGGGCAAGCGATTTTATAGAAACTATAATTAAAAAGATTAGAAGTGGAGTATACTATGGCGTAGAACGCAAAGAAATAAGAAAGAAAATATGTAAGTATAAAGACTCAACAATGCAAAATTGTTTATAATATTGTGTTAATAACACTTAATTGTTGTTATTTCAGATAGTAGGGAGGAGTCTACTCAGACTGAAACTAATATTTCAAGAAACGCTTGGTGTCAAAATAGCGCTGACACATATTTTACATCCAACCTGACATTAAATAAGATTGATGATCCTTTGGAAAATTTGCCAGGATTTGATAAAACTTTTACTACACTAGAAATAGAAACAATTAGTACAAATCAAATTGCTGTAAAGCAATGCGTTACTAATGTTGTAGTACAATTTGACATAAAAGTCTTGGCTGAAGGGAATGACTTGATGCACAAAAGGGGCTCCATGTCGTGTATTCCGATTAATCTTAAAGACAACCAAGAAAAAATATTTAAATGTAATACTAGTATTCTCAATGCCAGTTTACCTGCGGAATTATGTAGTATAATACCATCTATGATGCGAAGTATATTAGATGCTGATAAGATATTAAGTCCACCTCCCCCGATTATGTTAAACGTTGAATCTCCATTGACGCCTATAGCTGAATTAACAGGATTTGAAAGTCCCGAAGTGACCATGTATTCTATTTTACCCGGTCTTACAGTACCCCAACAAATCCGACAGATGCTAAATGGGAGATTTATACCCGCGAAATCGAATCGTAAGACAAAGATAGGTTTACGTTTGTCCATAAATGTAAAAGACTGCATACCCGGCATACTGGAAGGAGTGAATGTGTCATTGTTCTGGTATACTAATGAACAGTCAGGGATTTTGCAAATAACTAAAAATATCCATAAAACATCGAATGTGTTAACTAAAAACCCTGATCAAATTCCAAATAAATCGTCGACCTGCATGGCCTTAATACCATATGAATCAAGAAATCTGAGTATGATTCCAACCTTTGGTACTAACCACTTTGTAAACAAAATCGTTAACAGGTTTAATCTAATTGAACTTTTTAATAAGTTTTTCAAAATTAAAATCTATGGACAAATCTGTAACAATAATAGTATTACTCATAGACCAATAGCTATTCCACGAATCGAAACATACAATACTACGCTTCTTACTCCGATCAGTGACGTTGGAGTTATTTCACTTTTTAACGCATTTACTAAAGGTAATAATAATGTTAATAGATTTTTTGGTAAACCTTTAAATGATTCTATACAAACTACTGTAGAGAGCAACGTGGAACCTCATGACAAGGAAGTCAAAAATAAAACAGAGACGCGAAAGAAGGGACAGCCAATTAAAGTACTGAGGAAAAAAAGTTACGTTAAATGCTATAGAAAATGCAATTCAATGTCTAGCATTTCAAGTTATAAGAGCACTCAATTAAATAAAATAACAAATTTGGATGATTTTTGTCAAGTTCTTGGGTCAAATTCTGTCAGCAGTGTTTTAGACGGAAGTCTTCATAAAAAGATCTTAGAGGCATTAGCAGAGGTAACATTATTGTTTTATTTATTGTTTGGTTGACTCATTTTATTGATTTTATTTCTCAGGTCTGAAATGTTTATAAATTATGTATAACGTATTTAAATTTAAATCAATTATATATTTTAGATGAAAAATTGGATTACCGAAATAACTCCCAAACAGGCTCTGCTCATATTACTTTTGATGAATAAGAAGGATACCCCGAATCTGATTCGCTTTAGACCGGTTTTATTGCAAGGAATTGCTGTTAACAGAATTACTAAAGCTGTCGAACTAGATACAGAAATTGAAGTAATTGAAAGAGAAAATATCAATAAGATAGCACAGGTGCCTCTTAAAATAAAAATATTTGTATTAGTTAAGTACATATCAATTGCAATTATTTATAAACCTATGTTGATATTTTTCAGTACGAAGGAATATCCTATTTGCCGGCTTCTGCAGAAAATCAAGACAATCTTCTGGAAGAACTATATTGGATAGCAAAAACAACTGTAATTGACTTCTTTTTATTGAAATTTGGAGTGTTAGTTATACAGCCTAATCAAAATGTGTATTGTAGGTGGTCAATCGCGTGGTTCTTTTTCCATCCCAGATATGAGAGGAATACAGACTGTGGATGTGTCAAATAGTAGGGCTGCGAGATTTTCGTTTTTACTTACTTTATATTCATTAGCTATGCATTCATAGCGTGGGTTTAACAAAAGTTAGATTTTTTAAATTTGGAATTATGAGATCCAAGAATCCGTAAACGGTTTATCTCCTACCAATTAGAGCTGCTCCAACTACAAGCAAATTGCGTTTCTTGCCCTCCCACCTCATGCAGCACGACTTCGACGACGCTTTCCGTAAGTTGAAGTTGACGCGAAAATGTTCGGTCCGCTAAACCTTACTCGTACGTTGTAGTATGGGTTTGTTACATTTCCTTGAAACGCTCTCGGTTTGCGCCAGTTTTTTCCAAAGTAAAATTTTTAGTCCCTAAACGATCCGCTAAGAGCGCTGCTGTAGATGTATGGGCCCAAACGTAAACGAGGAACGTTTCACTAAAATTAATAAACTCGTACTAGGTGCTGAGGCGCCCGAAGTCGATGTTCGAATTTCGACTGAATTCCACATAAGAGGGAAAGAACATATAAATGGCATAGGAGTCGATTAGTATGGGAACCGCTGTAGCCAAACTAACACAGCAATCAGTACATAATCGTATTCTTATCACTAGGAAACCTGGATTTTAATGGTTGTCTGATGTCAACAATTAAGGCACGCTTAGGAAGTTTTACAAAAAGAAGTCGGTTAAAAAAATAGGAACAGATTGGAGTGGAGTTGATATTGGTTTCGTGAATACCACTGCAGATGTAACAGAATTGGGTAGTCGTTTGCACTGGATCGGTCTTTCGGTTGCCTTGGATAGATAAGCCAATTCGTTTGAATACCCTGTGTAAGCCCTTGACAAATTAGCACTGGGTAATAAAATGTACAAACTAATCTTTTAGCTGTTTTTGTATACTTTTCGTACAATGTGTCCAAAATATTTGTTTTGTCTCCAATAGATATAAACAATCCTACCGTGCTTATTCTGACAATATTTCTAAGGGTAAAGGCACGGCTAAACACGCAAAGCTAAGCGGCAAGGGCTCTAGTACTTTTGCATATTATTTTTTTGAACTCTCACTTGCCATTTATGGTTACTTTCTCAATTTAAATTTCAGGCTTCCGATTACCAGAAAACCTTTGATGAGTCATCGGAAAAGCTTTTGAAATCTCTTATAAAGAAGCGAAAAAAATTGAATCCCTCGTATTTACGAGTGATGGCGCGCTACGTGGGTTTGGGATTATTGTCTCCTACAAAATGAAACGCGTAATTGCATGTGGTTTGAGAAAATTGTGTAGCGTTATTTGTAGTTCTTTTTGTGTATGAATTTGTTATATTTATTTTTATTAAAAATGTCTTGTTCTCGACTTGTTTTTACATTCATTGTTGACCGCTTGTGATACATACCGACGTTACAAGTATATCGCAGATTTTCGATGAGTCAAAGGACATCATTCATTTCGTACCCAAAAATGAAAGTGCCGGCCAGAAGAAAAAAATAGTGGATTCTTATTGGGAAC